>APFE030086682.1:11091-25589 GCA_000404065.3 Pinus taeda
CATAACCAACTAGGTAGCTACATGAATGTTTTCTCTTGCTACTTTGGGATCAAGACCGCTTTTACTCTTTTTTTTTTTTCTATCATGACTTTGACCCTCATCTTATCATAGATAATTTTGTAACATAATTGGTCTTAGTGACTTGGTATGCTAAGGATTTTTCTTTTCTTGTAAGATTTCTGGACTCCTCCATTTTTAGTAATTTATGTACTTTGTAAACTTCTGAGAATAGGTTTTTAGGTATAATTTTATCAATTTCTTGAAAATTTTGGCATAACTACATTGTTTATGCCACTTCCTTATTGAAAATGTGTAAATACACTTGTTTCTCAAGGAACAATTGCATACATATGCTAGTTGGTTTCGTACCTTATGTTCTTGACTCTTCCCAACAAATCCTTTTGGTAGACATTTTAATAGATATCCATTCAAGAATTGTTTCTTCACATCTATGTGATCATTGATGAATCTTCCAACTATTATAAGCTTCCACAAGCAACAAAACAAGGATAGTATCCTATCTTGTTTTAGCGGGGGAATTATCCTCATAATTAATGCATTTTTTTCTTTGCATATCCTTTTACCACAATCCTTTCCTTATGATTTTCAAGTGATACATCTAATCAATACTTTCTTTTGTATACCAATAACTTGTAGCCAATTAATATTACTCCAAATGGAGGATTCACCAACTTCCATGTCGTATTGTTGATGAAAGAATACTCCTTCTTCTACATAATTTATTTCAACTCATAATGAGAAACAACTCATTTAAAGGAATTTGGATCTAATGTAGAAGATAAATTCAATTCACAATCATATAAATAATTCATATCATTGATACCATTTGAATCTTATTTTTCTACCTGAATGTCATCAATTTATTTTATTGAACTTCTAGTTCTTGTCTTTCTAAACCCATGGGGATGAACACTTTCAAGTGTCGTTATGAGCCACTTTAGACATTTATATTATGATCCACATTTCTTAACTAGTTGATATGGTTCTACATTCCCATTAAGATTCATCCTTTCAAGACTCTCAATAACATCATCCAATTGACCTCTTTTTATAATGAAATGGCCAAATCTTCTACATAAACGGGGTGTTTCACTTCAAAAGGATATTCCATAGGTTGATACAAGATAGTGATCCCAACTTAAATATGATGAATGTCATTATCGAACTCATGATATGTATGTACATGGGTAAGTCTATCAGGATGAACAAAATGTCAATTAATAAATATTTTCATTTTTAGTGGATTCTGAGAAAAAACAGACCTCCAAAAAGAATAATTTCTTTTTTTTAACCTCATCATAAAGATGATATGCCTTGGCGGTATTTTATTACCCTAAGAAGATGATCTTGTAACTCCTTGTAACTAGTTTATTTCTTTGTTCCTTAGGAATTAATGCAAAATGAGTGGATCCAAAAATATTGAGATACATCACTAAAGGAATGTGGTTATACCACATTTTATAAGAAGTCTTGTCTCCAAGAGCATGAGATTCACTTCTATTTTTGAAATATATTGCATGCAGAACTATATCATCCCAAAATATCAACTTCACATTCTTGGAAAATAGCATGGAATGTACCATATACAAGAATGCCATCTTATTTCTTTTTAATAAACCATTTTGTTGATTTTTTATGGAACAATGGTTTGATGCTTGATCCCTTGTTTACAAATATAGCTTTTAAAGTCATTATTAGTATATTTCATTCTATTATCAATACAAAGAGTTCCAATATGAGAATGTTCTTATTTTCAATCCATAAATGAAAATTTTAAATGTTTCGAATGCTTGATATTTCTATTTCAATAAATAAGCCCAACAAATCTTAATTAATAATCAATAAAAGTCATGATATAGTTATTACCAAAGGTAGACGAATTAGGAACGGGGCCACAGAAATGAAATTGTATTGCCTCTAGATTTCTACATGCTCTTAAACTAGAATCATGAAAAGGTTGTTTCCAATGTTTACCAAGGACACATGCCTCATATTGCTTCAAATTCCTTGGAATGGTAGTGTTGTAGTTTTTGCAACAACCCCTCCAAAATTTCCAACTCTTCAAAATTTTGTAGGCCCTTTACCATTTCCATAGTTTTTGCTTATCCTTAATGTCTATTTAGAAGCCTAGAAACCCCAGAAAAGTTTCAAAACATTGAGCCTTTGCCTCATAAGCCAAACCAAGTCCATAATCAAGTCTAGTTGCCAAGTCACAGTACAATGGCATGACTGATTTCTCCTCTTGCAACCAATGCAACCTCACCAAATCGATAAGTTGTCGAATTCGCATGGAAAATCCTTTTTGATGTGCGACCTACGCGACTATCTTGACATTGAGACCCAGAAAGTCACTAGGTGACAAGGTTGTAGAGGTCTCACCACCTCGAAACGTGACCTAGTGACCTATGTGACTTAGTGACCCCTTGAGGTCGCTAGGTCGCAAGGGTCGCAAAGGTCACATACCGCCCTAACTCAGATAGTGCAACCCATGAAACCCCCACATGTGTGACCCAAATTATTGTGGAGATTTTCCATTACACCAAAACCCGCAGGTGTTGGTAAACGTTCCAAACTAGTAACTAGGATCCCCAGGGTGGAAATTAGGATTCCATAGAGGTGTGGTGATTCTTCCAACATGCCCTCTCAAACACAACTCGGGGGAATCGAACCTGGGTCCAAGCTCTGATACCATGTGGAGGTTTTCTGTTACACCAAAACCTGCAAGTGTTGGTAAACGTTCGAAACCAGTAACTAGAATTCCCAGGGTGGAAATTATGGATTCCATAGAGGTGTGATGATTCTTCCAACACCCCCTTAAATGCAACTCAGGGGAATCAAACCTGGGTCCAAGATTTGATACCATGTCGAGGTTTTCCGTTACACCAAAACCCGCAGGGGTTGGTAAACATTCCAAACTAGTAACTAGGATCCCCAGGGTGGAAATTACAGATTCCATAGAGGTGCACTGATTCTTCCAACAATTATAAATACCAACCTCAACCGGTCATCTTCACAACTCTTCTTGGTCGTACGAAGAACACGGAAGCTCGGTGACTGGACAACGCATGCGACCCTCATAGGTAGGTGACCTTTTCCCTTCCCAGTAATAATTTCTTTTCACCATGTGTCTTCCCCTTCCACCCCGACTATGTGAATTCCCAATGAGGAGGGTTTTATCCATGATTAGGCCTCATTTTGATTGCAAACCCTAATTGAGTTGTTATGTGGTTTCATGAGCCTCCCTGAGTGTCTTCCATGCCCATTTCTGGTCCCTAGCTAACCTGTTGTCCCTTCAAACCAAGCCATATACCCCTGAAAAACCCCAAGGACCTCTCCTAAGCCACGTTCATCCCCTCAAAATATCCTAAAGATGTAGGTTTCATGGCCTAAGGTCACAATATGAAAATGGTAAGATCTCGCAACCTACACGACTTAGCGACCTGCACGACCTAACCACGCTTGCGACCCATGTGACCTGACTAATTCCACGACCTCATGACCTCACTCCTAGCTTTCCCAGTCGCTAGGTCACACCCTAATCCACGTAAACCACATGACCTCCTCACCCTCACAACCTACCAAAAGGCCTTCTCCTGGGCTCTAAAAACTATAGTTTATATTTGACACTAAGTTTTATTCTCATGATGTCTCTCTCATCATGGGACGATTTATTCGATATGCCAAGTGACGAGGATCTTGATTGCATCTCCATCTCCTCCTTAGAAGATGAGATGGCATCTCCCATAGAAAAATCTTCCCGTAAGAGCTCTAGAAGCAGTTGACAGGAAGTCTACTATGAAGAACCCCCCATCTACGGGGATACAACTTGCAATATTAACAAAAAAAACAAGCTCTCCTATTATGAAATTTATGAAGAGTTCCCCAAACCATATATACCAGAGAACCAGGAGGATTTCCTGGTGTACATAAATGTTAAGAGATCAAAACTTCACCAAGTGGCATTGCATCCTCCAGTTTTCCTGTGTGTTGATACAATTGATTATATCATACAGAGCACAAACATGGATTCATGGACAATAAGATATTATACTAGCGCACCACTCGCAACTATCACCTCCGTAGATATTTTTGCATACTACAGGTTTCCTGAAAAGGAGGAAACCTTCAACACCCTGTGGCTCACCTGTTTTGTGACTCCTACCAACAATATTCTTAGAGAATGTTGGCAAGACCCATCCAAGTTCTGGGTTATAATTGACCAAATTTATAGGACCGGTGGATTAAGGAAGGTCTATCAACTGACTTCTACCATGATGAACCATTTGTATGGGAGAGTAGGTTGTGACATGTTCCATGCGACATCAGTCTCCACCATGTACAATGTCGCCACCCAAGGAACAGTCTTTAACTGGGCCAACATTCTCGTGTCAGCCTTGAGAACGAATATAATTTCAAGTACGCAGTCGGATCCAAGCCAACCACTAGAGTTCTCTATGGCCAACCACTATATTTTTGTGCAAGGTGTTAGTTTGACAACTGGACCTACAATTGGAGCACATCTACAACCAGCCCAGTCCACCATCATTACAAGATATTTTGGGACACCATCTATAAGGGTATGATTGATATTATTTATCAGTCATTTATTTCTCCACTATATCAATGGTTGTTTGGGGAAGAACCACCTTGTATGTCAAAGAGGGCCATGGAAACCATCCTTAAGGTGGAACATTGGTTCCCAATCCAGGAGGGGAGATTTATTAGATTTTTTTATTCTTATAAAGCCCTACATGCACTTCCCAGGTTCGCCACAGATAAGGTGCTCTTGCGGGAAGTAGCTTACCAGATGACATAGGGCTTCTTGAAAACACTGAGCAAAGGGAAGAAGAAACCATGGCCAGCTTTCCCTCTTATCATCGGGGCCTATGTGGTAGAAAATTTAAAGGATGTGGAGGTAGAAGTCGAGGCATTAAAGGGGTGTCGTTTCGTGACCTTAAACCATCGTACATATGACCTCGAGAAGGTTGTAGCTGCTCATTGCAAGAGAGCTAATTTTAATTGGTCATACTCGTATTCCAGGCAAGATCATGAAGATGGAGTTAGGAACTGGTACAATGCCACCAAGGAACTCAGCCCCAGCAAGTAACAAGCAAGAGACAAGGAGCTCCTCGAACACTCCCAGGAGAATGTGAACCTACAGGAGAGGTCATTCACACTGAAAAGGAAGCAAGAGAAACAAAAGGCAACCGAGAAACTCAAGAAACAGAAGGAGAAAGAGGTATAAGATTCCCCAAATGCCCGGGAAACAGGAGAGGATAATGAGATGCTAGAACAAAGGAATGCAACCCTAGGAAATAAGAAGCAAGAGCTCAAAATAAAAATATAGGAAGAGCTCAAAAAATCACAAGATTTAGGTGACCAAGTCCAACTTGTAAAGAGGAGGCAACAAGAAGAGGAAGAGAGAAATAAGCAACTGGAAGAAAAGCAGCTAAAGGAATAGGAAGAGAAGAGGGAAAAGGAAGAAGAAGAGAATAAGAAGTGAGAACAAGAGCTGAAAGAACGAGAAGAAAGGCTCACACAGACCGAGGAACTCAAGAATAAGCAAGAGCAAGAAGAAAAAGAGAAGAAACGGTTAGAGGAAGAGTAGAGGAAGAAAGAGGAGGAGGAAAGGGTAAAGGAGCTTCTTCTGAAATCTATAGAGCTATAGATGCTATTCGAACTGTAGAAAGGAGAAAGACTGGAATGTAAAGCAAAGCCTAGTAAACCCTAATTAACAAGCTAATTCTACTTTTGCCAAAAACACTATGAAAACCATGAAATAAATTCCATTACCTACTCAAGGAAGTAAACAACATCTAACAATGTTATTTCTAGAAGTAAATAAGAAAAAATATATTTTTGGATTTTTATGTGTTTTTATGTGAATTCAACATGCATCTAATTTATTGGGTGTGAGTGTGGCAGCGAACAGGTGGTGTTAGAGGGCGGTTTTGGAGCTTGGGAGGATGTAAGATGGTGTATATGGGTTCTAGGAGGTCTTAGGTGGCCTTCTAAATGCTTTTCCCATACTCAGCCTTCAAAATAAAGCCTATAGTAAAGACTACAAGAGGAAATAGGGAAACTAAAGGAGGAAAACAAGGAAACTATAGGAGGCCTACAGGAGGAGGCCGAGAGAAATTTTCATTGTTTTGAGGGTGTGAGAGTGGGTGGAAAAAGTGGATGAAGGTTGGAATGAGGTGTTAGAGCCCCTAAGGTCTACCATGAATCACCAGGAGAGAGAAAGATGATTGGGTTTCCTCAAGCAGAGAGGAAGAAGTTCTATGAAAAATGAAGGAAACTAGGGCAGAATTGAGGTGAGGTTTGGAGGACCTATAGAGCATGGATCAGATGGAGGGTGTGATTGCTGGTAAGCTGGCCTATTTTTGGAAGAGATCTGTTGCATAGAAACTGACAATCAAGAAAGAAAATCAAGCAACCAATGAAATGAGTGCCCCTAGGAAAAACAGGGTTTTGCATTAACATGGCCTAAACTATGATAAATAGAAGGAAATGCTGGGGAATGTTGTAAGAAAGGAAAGCATGTAAAAGGAATTTTGAAAATTAGAAAGTCAACATGATAAAGAAGATCTGAAGCAAAGCAAAACTAGACTATCAACCTACTAAAGAGCTGCAAACACTAGAAGTCCTAGGAATGAGGAAAATTTGTGTTTCTGGGGCAGCAAAAGGGTCTTTGCCTCAAATCATGGTCCCAGAGGGAGGAAGAGAGGCCAAGGAACTATTTCTAGCCTTTTGAATCTTTTCTAATCACTGCTTAACCTGCTACATAAATCACAAATGAAAGCAAACTACTAAATCATCAAAAGCAACCTATTCTTAACCATAAAAGAAATACATCTGATAGCAAATTAATCTACAAATTGAAGTAAAGCATACAAATACAAGTAAAGAGAATGTTGGCTACTTGGATTGGGCCCTAACCCAAGAGTTTTGGCCCTCTGAGGTAACTCAGTGCTAGCTCAAAAAGGATTCCATCTTCATTATCAAAAAGTAGCAAGATTACATAAAACTATCACAAAATAATAAGCTCGAAATTTGAGCAGAGTTTACATAAGCAAAATAAATCCAACCCTAGTGAGGCCCTAGGCCCCTCTACTTATACATCTAAAGCTACCAACAGCTTCCTTAAAATCAAGGAGGTTTGGCTCCCAAAACTCGAGATAACTCTCAATCATCTTCCACTTTCACGGCTGCCTTCTAGTGCATGATTTGGCTACTTGTACTCCGAGCTGAATGAAGGGGAATTCGAAGTGAGGAGTAATAAATGAGGAGGGTTCCATCCTATAACTCCTCTCCTATGTCTACTTCGAGTTATTGCTGCAGTTTGACCATTAAATCCTTGACTTTGACCTCGAAATCCATCAATAATCTACATTAAATACATGTTAGACCACATGGCATAATAACTAACTCAACTCACCCTATAAGCATCAATATAATCAGAAAATCATACAATAAGCTAAAAGAATGGTTGATTTGACTAGGTTAGGAGGTAAAATGAGCCCATATAATTACCCATTTATGAGGCTCATCATCACCCCCCTACTGAAGGTGTTGCTCATCTTCTGAGAAACCTAGTCAATCTCTTCGTCTTTTATGGCCTTGGTGGCCTCCCTAGCATCCCAGGCTTTTGATGTGGTCTTCTCATGTTTTCCATAAAATCATACCTTTTGTCTATGTCCTTCCACTGCTCCTCCTCTTCTTCTTCTCTTCTGCTTTCCAACATGCCTAATAGGAGTGGAGGACTCAGTTTGAGGCCAATCCAGTTGAACTTCAACCTTTGCATGGAGTGCTTATACATTGGCACTCTTTTCAATGCCTCCTTCAGCCTCATGGGGGAATGGTATTCCCTAATCTACAAGTTTTTGGGTAAGGTGTTCCATCTTTTCATGCATTCATGCACACAGTCATCCCCAAGTAGCCTTTGCATATCTTCAAAATGTGCAATGGCTTGTGCCTGATTGGCTAGATATTTAGGGGCAATATGAGGGTCATTGGCAAGTAGGTTGTGTGTGCTGATGAGTGCCATAGGATCTGATGGCTCAGCTCTTATCATTAATGGTTCATTCTGCTCTTTTATCATCAATCTTTTCATTTCTTCTGCTCTCAATTCTTCATGGTTCATCCATGATGCCATGGCCATTAATTGCAAATCCCCTAGCTTGGCATTGGCATCCCACAAATTCATGTCTGTGAGGGCCATGTTGTGTAGGTAGAACTCTGCCATCTTTGCTTTATCCTCCAAGGTGCTTTGGTCACACAGATCCATGAACTGCCTGTAGTCTTGGAAAGGCATTGTGCCTCTTTGTGCCAAAGTTTTTGTTTGGAATTGAAGCCATTGATCCTTCAGATAGAGGCCATAAGATTTGGCTGGTCTTCTACATTGTAATGCTTCCATGGATAATCTGGCCATGTATGCCATGCCAAATGAGTCTCTTTCTCCTGCAGCTACCTCCTTAGTATTTCATTCTCATTCTCAAGGTGGCTTCTTGTGATGGCTTCTTTGTCTCTGAGAGCACTCAATTCCATGTCCATTTCCCTGAGTTTGTTTTCCATGTGGCCAATTTCCTCAACTCCTTTGGACTTGGCTATCTTCATCCACCTATGTGTTCTCACTCTCTCTTTCTCCAATTCAAAAAATAGTGGAATTGCAAATTTCTATGGGATTATCTTGCCTCCCTCAAGTAGATTGTAATAGGAGGCAAGACTAGGCTGGGGGTCAGGTTCTTGTAGCTCTTGTGCTTCCTCTTTCACCTCTGGCTATCCTCCTATCCTTTCCTCAAGCTTTTGGGTCTCCTGTAGTTTGGACAGTGTCTCCTGTAGGACTTGTTACACAAAAATATCGTCACCATGATTATTTGCAGTCAGTATGGGTCTATCATCACTTATACTAGCCTCCTAAGCAAGTCTCAGACCTTAGCTCTTCAATTGGCCAGGCTGCCAAGAAGAAATTTTTCCAAAATAATGAAACCCCTATTGAAGATAAAAATGGAATTAGAAGGGCTAGTATACCATATCCCTGGGATGAGGCTAGCTACCAAGTAATCAAATACATTTCTTGTGAGGGGAGGCACAACATTGTTTATGGATATCATTTCAGAATCCTCTATGACTTGAGGTATGGCATGGATACTATAGCACCTCAAAAGCTCAGTATCCCTTACTTTCTCCTTCAGTCCCTCATTGATGCCAGCACCAAGGTACAAGCAGGAAATTCATAGCAGCTAGCTCACCACGGCCTAATCAAAATCCTAGTAGAAGAATCCCTCCATACACTTACAATCCCTATAGCATGGGAAGTTTTCAAAAACATGACAATTGAGGATGACATAAAGGCATTAACCTATGATGTCAGTCCTGATATCAGCGAGGAGGAAGAATAGCAAGAAGGAGAAGATGAAGCCAGTGGTGACATAGCAGGGCAAGAGACAGAGCAGGAGAAGGAAAAAGAGATAGAAGAGGGAGAAAAGGAGGTAGAGAAGGCAAAGCAAGGATAAGAGTCCCCTAAGACTTTGGAAAGAGAAGCAGCAACTGCCCTCACTGCCCTCAGTACACCAGTCATGCCAAAGCAGAAGAGCAAAAGAAAAACCTCCATGTATTTTAGGGCAAGGAAGAGTACAAGAATTAAAACAGGTAAACCTCAACCCTCCTCAAAGACTCCCATTACCATTGAAGATTCACCATCTGCCAAGGTGAAAGAATCTCCTTCCAAGACACCCATAACCTATGAAAGGGGGACTCCAAGATCTTCTACATGGAAGGGAAAGTTAATTCTATAGGACCCTAAACCAGACCTACAGGAGGCTGCAACAGTCTTGTCACGCAGAATGAGTCAAGGTTGCGGATAAGATTGACCTTCCTAGTATCTAAAGATATCTAGTGAAAAGCAAGCCAATAAAAAACTATCTTTCTCTAAATATGCAAGTAAAACAAAGGAAAACAAGTGCTTTAGGCCTACCTTGGGTCCAATGCAAGTTTGTGGAAGCCTTGCTCCCTCGCTCCAAATGAGCTTCCTTGAAGTGTAATTCTGCAAACACAAACAAGAAAACCAAATTAAATAGCACCTGAAAAGCCAATATCATAAAGAATATTCATCATAATGATCAAGGAGATTATGAAACAAACCACATAAGACAATTTGTTGAGAAAAATGAATCTGATTGTATTAATTCAAATGAAAGAAGAACTTTACAACCTGTGCCTTGATGCTGTACAAGCTCCTCCCAGGGTCCGACAAAAAGTCTCCTCTACTTTGACAAGTTTCACTCACTTCCCAATGAAACCAAAGGTATGTGATCTATCCTCTCAAGTTTAACTAGGAAGTCCCAATTCCATCAGCATTTACCCTCAAAATGTTCAGCTTCTAACCTCTCTAGCAACTGACCCAATGCCTTAATTTATAGTGCAATGGAGGGAAGTTACTAGGTCCTCCTTCAAAGGGATAAAGCCCTCCTTCAAAGGGATAGCTCCTTCTATCAAGGGATTAGCTCCTTCTCTTTTGGGATGCATGAACCACCTTGGGGCGAACAATCCACGTCAAAATCCTTCTAGAAACATCTAGAATTAATCCAAAAGTGAGTTTTTAAGGATAAACTTGCGCCTTTTTTACTTTTACAGGGGTACGCACCCACCCCTTTACAGACAGAGCATGCAGGTACGCAGATAATATGAACAAAGAGTGCGGGTCCGCAGGTAAAAGTAGGAGAAAGTGCGGAACCAGAGTAATATTGATTTTCAATGTCTTTCTCTCATTTGCAAAGCTTGACATGGAGAGCTAAGGTCTGAGACTTGCGTAGGAGGCTAGTATAAGTGATGATAGACCCATACTGACTGCAAATAATCATGGTGATGATATTTTTGTGTAACAGATTGTCCCCTAAAGTGTGAAGTCTATAGTAGATGAGGATTTCATTTATCATTTAAGAAGAGTGAAGTACTTTATCATTTCGAGGATTATCTTTCGGAGAGTCCGGTTGGAACCTGTAAAAACATTCAAGTGCAAAATATATATATGAGATCATATCATCGCTGAGGTAGGCATTCCCATACTCAGATCAAAACTAACTAGAAAACTAACTACTGTTATAATATAGCAACGATCTTGTAATACATCATAAATATAGACACATGTAGACACAGCATGGACGCAACCATCTGTTTATGAATAGTCTACAACATAATGAATACAAAATTCCTCACAGCCTGGATGGTGGAAACTAGATCCAGGGTCTTCATTTCTACTTCTCAAAATAGTACGATTCTATCCATGCGAATGAATGTGTCAAAGTCGAACATGGTAGAAACCACTTGATTACCAGTCGATGATGTAAACTGTTAACAAGTGTGAGAGAAACCACCAATAATGACAATGGCTCTCAAAGTACTCAGTACAATCAATGAGATGTGATTAGATGTGTCAATGTCGAACATATTACGGAATCCTTCAATCGAAGGTCAATGATGCAACCTATCGTTGAAGATGAGAAACTTACCATTGAGGCATGTAGATCTCAAGGTACTGGCGATTTCTAGATCATCTTTCTAGATAAAGAGCTGAAGTCGATAGAAAGCGATCCGTCATAGGCAAGCCCACGACATGAAATCATTGATCAAGTTTGAAGAAATTTAGTTACAAGGACTGACTCAGGGATGGTCAAGATGGAATGACAGATATTTTCGCAAATGAATGGATTATTCGCACAGACCTCTTGAACACATAACGACATGAGAGATGGTTTGGTGACGATTGACCCAAAGTTAATACCCAGAAACTGGCTGAAGACTTTCAATGTGGTTTGGTCAACTGTTAGGTAAAGGATTTCCCATCCCAGGTGAATGAAAGTGTCGTGTTCAAGAGTGGTTACAAAGTATGACAAACAGGCTCATTTTTCTCTTTTTTCCCCACCATTTCTGGCAAGTACCTCTTTATTTTTTACAAGCTTGAGGAGGATAACATATGCTTGATTATAAGCTCACCCTTCGGGTGAGTCCAACTTAGTTTAAATGCGAACCCTAAGAAAGAGTGGTTCGTTCCTGTTTGTAATGGAACAGGTCCTTTACTGTCAAATTTTAACGAGTCCAGTATAGGAGAAACTCGGCGTTTTTCATTTTTAGAGAGTCTGAAAAGACTAAAGAAGACTCCAGGGTTTGACTTTTTCGTAAATTTGTGTTTCCCAAGCCCGAAAAAGTATAAAATAATACTTGAGAGAATCGCTTGATCTTTTACGACCAAGGAGTACTTTTCGTTATTAGTGCCTTTGATCCGAAAAAGTAAAAAAGCGACCAAGGACACGTCGTTTTATAACCAATATCGAATTTTAAATGACAAAAATTTGGTGATCTTTTTATGTTTTTACGGTCGAAAAAGAGGTGTAAATCGACCGTCTTTTAATTCCGTTTTAACGAGTTTAAAAGAGAAACTCGGCAATCTTTTCATATTTTGGGAGTCAGAAAAGGGCTTAAAAGGTGACTCTCGTTGAAAATGATCGATTTCGCCTGAATAATCCTGTTATCTTGCACAAAAACACGAACATTACTCATACCTGCTTAAAAGAGATAAAAACGTCATAATAATACCTTTTTAAAGTGAAACATAAACAAATTTGAAATTCATTTACTCAAAAAACTTATAAAAAGGGGCTTTTATAATTCATTTTTACCATTTGTGATTTGGGTGAGGAAATAGTGCTTTTGCTTTGAAAACTTCCCGAGAGGATTGCGGAGAATCCAACCGTTGGAATCGGACGCCGTCTTCACCAGGTAATCCACATCATCCTCCTCTTATTTTTCATTCATTTAGTTTTTCATTTTAGTCATTTATTTGATTTTTTAGGAGGGTTTTTGGGCGAAAAACCCGCGCTCGGGGTACACAGGTCCACCACTGTGAACCTGCGGACCCCGACTTTTTCTCCATTGGGAAAAAGGTCGAGGTCCGCACCTTCCCTTTGGAAAAAGTGCGGTCCCACGCATTGTGTCTAAAGGCAGGGTGCGTACCCCAACGCAAGGGTTTTCAACCAAAAATTCTCAAAATTGGACCAAAGAAAAACTTTTCTAGCATGCTAATTGTTCTTTTGGCTTGATGTAGGGAGTACATCATGCTGGATTGGAGAGAATGCGAACACGAGGATGTGGATGCAGCCGCATGGAATCATCAACCTTCATTGGATGCTTTGAGGGCGTGCGGACTGTACAAATACTGGGCCATTCCTGGCAAGAGGGCTCAGGTGGACTTCTTGCAGTGGATGGTTGACAAGTGGAACGTCCAGGACCAGTGCTTCCTGATTGGTGGCCACCAGCTCGAGATTGAGCCGGCGGACATATATTTTTTGACCGGTTTGCCTCAGAGAGGCATTGACTTGACCCTGTTTGGGGCTAGGGCGGGTGGCCAGTCCGTCGATAGCCTTCGACTAGAGTACTGCAACAGGCAGTCCCGAGACAAAGGGATAGACATCAAGTACATAACCCTTCCTGAACTGAAAGTAATTGCATTCACTGTTACTCGACTTTGCGGGGCTGCCGCTTTGCACATTTCCACCGGATCCCAGATGCGGATGGCAGTCGATTGCTTTCAAGGCACCATTTTCAACTGGTGCGATGCTGTGTTGGCCAACGTGAAGGGCCAATTGACCAGGGCCAAAAACGGACGGCTAAAGACTTTTGGATATGGTGCTATAGTCGTCAGCTTTGGCCTGGAGCGGATTCCTATGCTCATCCCACAACACCTCACAGTTGTAGCTGGGCATCCCCGAGAGCCTAGACTGATGCGATGGGTTGTAGTCATGGCCCGTCATCCTGACGAGGGGATCGAGGTCATCCGGTTCAAACCTGAGTTCTTCCAGTGGTTGGAACATCAGGTCTTTTCTATTCAGGACTTTTCGTATACTGGGATTGATTTTCGTGGAGACCCAGACATGGCTCTTCCTCCAGGAGAGTAGTGGGATGACTCAGGTAATCATTTTCAACATTCTCCTAATGTTAATTTTTATTGTTTTTTATATCGTCTCAAAACTGATAATAATAATTTTTAAAATGTAGATGTGGGTCCACAGCGACCAGCCGCTCTCCGACCTTTCGAGAGAAGGCAACCACTTGCACCAGCTCCAACCCCACAGGATGAGTCAGCAGAGACCTTGGCTGAGTTGGAGAGTCACCTAGAGCGCCTGACAGGGGATATTCCCGAGACGAGCATAGACAACATTCCTCGTCGGCTTCAGCACTATGTGATTGGAGTCCCAAGACCTTTTAGGAGGTTTCTTTGTAAGGTGGCTCACGCAGTGGTTTCGTATCGAGATCATCACCAGTGATGGGATGATCGCTTATGTAGTCACATATGACATTTTGTTTTTTTCACTTATCATTTTTGCCGATCATAAGGTGTTTTTCAACCTATGATCGAAGACGATGTATTTTTTGACACACTCCTATATATATATATGATATCGTTATTACTGGCTTTTTTT
>APFE030086686.1:3133-21434 GCA_000404065.3 Pinus taeda
AACCAACCCCCACAATCATGAGCAAAACCTCCCCCAAAACTCCCCCCTTCTCTCTTCTCCCTTCCCTTTTTATACCCTTCTTCCCTTCTCCATCTCAACCACCTCTCATTAATGTCATTCACTCCTCACCCATCCCTATGGTTGACTTCTCTTTTCCCAAATAAGCTAGGAGTACATTTGGAAATGTGAGATGTAATTACATGGAGAGCACCATGTCTACTCCTTAATAAATGTGAGGGTACATTGGGTAGTGTGAAATGAATATATATATATATATATATATATAATGAGTTGGAGAGGACTATGTCTTCTCCCAAGAATAGGTGAGGGTACATGGGGGAATGTGAGATTTAATTACATGGAGAGGACCATGCCTTCTCCTTAATAAATGTGAGGGTACATTGGGTAGTGTGAAATGAATATATATATATAATGAGTTAGGAGAGGACTATGTCTTCTCCCAAGTAAATGTGAGGGTACATGGGGGAATGTGAAATGTAATTACATGGAGAGGACCATGTCTTCTCTTTAATAAATGTGAGGGTACATTGGGTAATGTGAAATGAATTCATATATTTTGAATTAATGGAAGGAGACCAAATTCTACCCAATATTCAATTTGAGAAGGTAAGTGGAGAATTTAAATAATGGAAATCATGAATTTATATTAGACCTATATTTTAGATAATGTAACATTAACAAAATTTGTAGGGTAAGATTTAAGTGGGGCATTACACCAAGCCATTTATCACATTCTTCTAGCTCCCAATTCGTCAGTACTTGGGATTGGAACTTATCACCCATTTCAAGCAAACATCGGCCACACATATCTCAAACCATGTCCATGAATGGCAGAAATGTCATAGCCTATTCAAGGTACATATAAAATAAGACCTTCTCCTAGACTTATTTTTGAGATCCCTTACCTTAGAAATATTAAAAAATGTATCTTACACATTCTTGCAAATAGAGGAAGAGGGTATCAACAAGACTCAATCGTTTGAGCTCATATATACACAGCCTGGATACCTCTACCATGTCCTTCTAGATTCCCCTTACCTACAATCCTTTAGATAAGAGCATGGAGTTTTGCAGACGGGCTTATTGGAACCATAGCCCAAAATCAACCTAGAAACATTTTCCAACACCTTGGAAATGTGTACAGTGGCCCAACCACTTACCAGCCATTTAGTACCACACCTATAGTAAAACCACCATCTAACATGGGATACTATCTCAATAAGCCTTCACCCTTGAATAACCCTACTATGCAGGGCAACCAGTACTCTACCATGCAAAGTATCTAATACCCTCCCACGTAGGGTGGTCAATACCCTCCCATCCAGGGTGTTTAATACCTTCCTCAAGTCGTGAAGGTGGTTTCCACCTCCTAAAGAACTTACACCAAATTAGGATAAGGGAATCCTTACTTCCCTTTTATAGGAACCCAACAAAACAACCCCCCAGCACAACCTAATGATGGGGTTAATTTTGTACAACCCTCTTTCCTACAAGAATAGGAGTCTTTTGAATATGTGAATATGGCCAACCCACCAAACGCAAATAAAAATAAAATAAAGAACAAGCCAAAAGAGGAACCTGGATAGGGTGGCAACAACTCACAACAACCCTCGTGAGCACTAACTAGGGGAAATCCCCCTAACTGAAACCAAAACCAAGTCAAACCAATAACAACCCACAAAACAAAAACAAGAACCCTAGTCTAATGACTAACCATGCTTGTGCTATTTGTGGAGAATATGGGAATTACACTTGTTGTACCTATGAGATAGTAGTAGGTCAGCTACCAATGCCAGAGCATCTAAAATAATTGTTTTGCGGTTTTTGGTTTTAGTTTTGGAAGACCAATGAATGAAGACAGATGTAGAATTGAAATACTTAATCCTTTTTATAATATTAATATCTCAGCAAAGGGTTGCTATAAAGCTTTACACAGTGATATAGATCAAATAGTGGTGAGAAGAAGACAAAAAATAATGTGATTATCAGAGTTTCCATACTGTAAAATAGA
This sequence comes from Pinus taeda, assembly GCA_000404065.3. Taxonomy (NCBI): domain Eukaryota; kingdom Viridiplantae; phylum Streptophyta; class Pinopsida; order Pinales; family Pinaceae; genus Pinus; species Pinus taeda. The sequence goes on from APFE030086686.1 coordinate 5,166, forward strand.
ACAATCATAAGTATGAAAACCTTCTAAACTATGTTCCAAAGATTCAAGGCAGTATACTTAAGCTTACAAAATATACTGATGATTTATTGATTAGAGGGGATTAGCTAAACAGGCAGTTCATTAATCCATTCTCTTAATAGATGATCACTTCAGGAGTTTATAGGAATAAATTGAGACACAATTATTCCTACCTAGATATCTCTATAAGTCATAAGCATATGAAGAAAAACATAATGATTGATAACTGGAAAAACCTACAGGATAGCATAAACTATGTAAAACCAAATTTAGAATCCTCTGCTTTGTATTAAGGTTCCAGAAAGACTGAGTACATCAAGTGTGTAGAAAAGCTTCCTTCAAAGGTGCAACCAAGTTCAAAGTAGAATGAACAATCACAACTTAGCAAACAATGAACAATGAACCTTAAACCCTTAAAAACTTGAGAAGAGAGTTATTTATACAGTAATGAAACTAAGAATATATCCTAAAACTGATTAATATTTATTCTAGGAAAGGAAAGATCTTCATGCAAGAACATAGGGGCAGCTATTGAATTGCTTCTTGTTGTCCCTTTTATTCAGATTTTGTTGGATTTGTTGTTTGATATTTTTCCCTTTAAGCTGCTTGATTGTTTGTATTCTTTATGCTAGTTGATTCCTTCATTTTATCTTTCATCTAATACTCTTTAAACTCTATGAATATCCTTTAACCCTGCTGAGTAGCCTTTACTATGTTCTTTTTACCTTTACTGTTCATTTCATGTTTTTATCGTGTTTTTAAACAGTAAATCGTTTTAGATTTTATGTTACAAGGTAAAGTGATTTGATATGATCTTCATATTTGTCTTCTAACTATATGCAGGATTTTTTATTTATAATCCGAGAACAGGAATTTTTACCTACAAAACACAGAAATTGTTAAGAAAAACATAGGTGACAGAGAACAATGTCAATGGATTTATTCAGCTCGAAAGGATATTGGAAGGAGTCCAGAGCATATCAGAAGGTAAAACAATGGTTTTATTGGTCATAGAGGTTTATGGAGGTTTCACTATGTAAACAGGTAAAACAAAGCAAAATGGCGATTTTTAGGATTTAAATGGAAAAACATTTTACTTTTTGAATTATGGTGCAAAGTGGACAGTGGCAATTTTGTCGTTATGCGTGAGGTGGTTTTGGTTTTCATCACACCGCTTATGAGGCGCGGGCGGATTTTTGGAGGGTTCACCTGATATAGTCTAGAGCCTAACACGTAGCAAGGGGAGGTCGGTGGAATACTGCTTTTTCGGGTGGGTAATGTTTGGACAAAGAGCCAACCCGAAATTGGTGAGGGTTGTTGGATTTGAATGCATTGGATCAAACAGTGGTGGAGCGAAAGAGCAGCGCGGAGATAAGAGGAAAGAGCAATGAAGGGGCCCAATGATTAATCATGGTGGTATGGTCTTTAATACTCTAAGTTAGCATTAATATGAAACATGAACGGAAAGGGGAAATACACTAAGTATAATGCCTTTTCATGAGTTATTTGTTTTTCACATATATACATCAATACTTAGGCTAAACATCTTTTTGTGGGTTTTTTTGGTAAAAGGGGATTTAACATGGGGTCTTCACTTTTCCTAGGAAAAAGGTATTTTAACCTTAGGAAAAGGGGTTTTTTATGGAAAATGAATGAATATGAACTGTATGAAGGTGTGAAGGGGAAATTAATAAATATAGGGATGTTGGCTAAATAAATCGTTCTTGTGGACAAGGCTGATCTCCCTAGTATCAACAGATATCTATCAACAAGAAGGACAAGAAAATCTACCTTTCTCTAAACATATTGTGATTCATTAATAAAAACTAAGAGGTGTTTTAGACCCTACCTTAAGTCCAACGCTAGTTTGTGGTAGCCATGCTCCAACAACTCCGAAAGAGTTTCCTTTTAAGAACCTGCAATCACGAACAAGCACACATCAAATAACACCTGCATAGCTAATATAATAAATCATGTCCATCATGGTAATAAAGTAATCCATGAAATAAACCATAAAACACAGCTTATTGAGAAAAATAAACTTGATTGTATTAACTTTGAAATAGAATAACTTTACAACCTTTGGTGCCTTGATGCTGTACAAGCTCTTCCCAGGGTCAAAACAGGAATCTCCTCTACTTTGACAAGCCTCACTCTCTTCCAAATGAGATCAAAAGGTATGTAATCTCTCCTCTCAAAAGCTCAATTAGGAAGACTAAGTTCCAGCAGCATTTACCCTAAAAAATATTCAGCTTTCAACCTCCTCAATAACCAGCTCAATGCTTCATTTTATAGTGCAAAGGAAGGACGTTATAGGTCCACCATTGAAGGGATAGAGTCATCCTTCAAAGGGATAAGCTCCTCACATCAAGGGGTTAGCTCCTTAAGGTATGGGATGCATTAACCTTTAAGGAGCAAACTTGCCACCTCAAGATTCCCTCTAGAAGCTTCTAGAAATGACTCAAAGTGAGTTTTTAAGAATGTACTTCCGCCTTTTTTAACTTTTACAGGGGTCCGCAACCATAACACAGAGATAGAGCGGTCAAGTGCACAGGGGACATAACCAATAGGTGTGGGACCACAGGTAATGCTAAGAGAAAGTGTGGAACCAGAGTTTTAAATATTTTTAAGGCCTTTCTCTTATTTTCAAGGCTTGATATGAAGAACTGAGGTTTAAGACTTGCAAAGGAGGAAGGTATGAGTGATGATAGATTCACACTAATTGCAGAATGTCAAGGTGACAATTTTTGCGCAACAAGGGATGAATGGGGATGAGGGAAGTTAATTAATTGATCTTTTAGACCTTCATTTTCTTTATGTAATTGCCTCATGGACATAGAAACATATGGTGAAACATGATAAATGTACATTTTTTCCAATCAGTGATCATACTTCTGCAACCTTTCTTCTACTTACCCTATAATTTTTTCTTCACTTAATGGGTGCATTTAAGCTAGCAAACCCTTTTCCTTTATTTTTATTTTTAAAAAAGAAAACTATCTAATTCTAACCTTATAACATCCAAGGGCTCAGATTAAACTGATGAGCACCTTAATATTTTCTACCTAACTATTGATTTGCCAAGATTAAACAGTTTGGCCAGATCTTTATTCTCTAATTATAACATCAAATTTAAAGCATGAAGTAGTCAAGATTAAACTATTTGACTATCATGGGTTGTGGCATTTATGATAAGCTGCACACAACCATTATTTTGTGGAAAAATAGCAGTGGCATTTAGACTTGCTCACTTTTAGAGTTTATTTGTTGTCTTTTCTTTCTAAGCTAACATTTTATTTTTGTCTTAATTTTTTTTTAGGGCATCTAACCTAACATTTTCTTTATTATGGACATCATCATCAAGATATTTTCAAAAAAATTCTATTCAATATTGTTATGTCCATATCCTAACTTAACATTTTTTCAAAATATTTTTTATTTTTTTATTTTTTTGACTAATTTATTCTATCTCATCAAAACCAAAAAATGCTACAACATTGGCTCCATCTAGGGACTGCTTTCTCCTATAGAATGCAAAGAAATTGTAGATCCATGTGCCTTCTCCTCGGGCTATGGAGTCCTTGCTGTAAAAAAATCACATTAACATCTTGAAAAGTAAAAGAAAACATGAGTGTTTATAATGAAAACTATTTCAACTTCTTAGTATTGAATGTAATGTTTGAGAAACCTTCCATTTACAGGATAAGTGGAATATAGCACCTCAAGATTCTGTAACACAAAAGTGTTGTTACCATTCACTTCAACAATTTCTAAAGGTCCAAACCATAGATTTTCAAATTTTCCATGCTTTCCTTTCTCTTCTCTCCTACCATCATATCTTAGAACTAGATCAGCTTCCTTAAAATCCCTTTCCCTGGCTCTTTTGTCAAACAAGGCCTTCATCTTATTCTGATATTTCTTCAATTTGTGTTGAACTTCATCTCTATTTTCATTAAGTTCAATAATCTGATTTATTCTTCTTAAAAAATCATCAGGTTCATTTGTTGAAACCTGCAGGAATTCTAAAACAAGAAAGGCCAAATTGGTAGGGAAGATTATGTCTTTCCCATAGACTAACTGAAATGGAGATTTCCCAGTTGATCTCTTTGGAGTAATTCTGTTTCCCCATATTGCATAAATCAAATGTGAATCCCATCTCTTTTTATGATCAGCTAGAGTCTTTTTTATTACCTTTACCATACTTTTGTTTGATGACTCTGCAAGGCCATTACCTTGAGGATAGTGTGGAGTTGAATGATGTAACATAATCTGTTATTTCTAGCAAAATTCAAGCATTTTAACACTAGAAAAAGTTGTTGCATTATCAGTGACAATTTGAGTTGGGAAACCATATCTAGATAAGGTATTCTCCTCAATAAACTTAATTACTACTAAATCAGTAGCATTTCTGATTGAAATTCCTTCCACCCATTTAGTAAAGTGGTCTGTTATAGTGAGGATCTGTCTATGTTGATTACTTGAAGTGGGGTGAATCTCTCCAACAAAATCTAATCCCCATTGAGAAAAAGGTGCTGAAACTATTGATGGAACAAGTGGAAGAGCCGCTAATTTTTGTTTACCAGCAAACATTTGACAAGGAACACAACCTTTGACCGTTGTCCCTACTTGTAAGAAAAACGTGGGCCAATAAAATCCTCCCCTTAGAATCTTTTATGTTGTTTCTCTACAAGCATAATGTCCCCCACAAAATCATGTATGAAACTGATCAATGATTCCTTCAGTTTCTGATTCTGTTAAACATAATAAAAAAATATTCAGTGGATCTTTCCAGTATAAGTTTGCATTTATAATGCAGTACTTGACTGATTTTAACTTAAGGGTTTTACACTAGGCTTTGGAGAACGATGTTGGACACTCAAAATGGATCAAGAAATTTACAATATCTTGATACTATTTTGACAATCATTTTTCATCAATGTGTATAGGGCTAATTGGCTCTGAAGGTAAAGGTTCTTATGGGTTCCTTTCTTTAGGATGAAGGGAAGGTTCTTGTGGATTCTCCCCTTTTGCAAGAACAAAAGGTTCTTATGTATTATTCCCTTGTATTTCTAAAACAGAATTGATTCCAAGTACTCTACAGTTGGGTTCAGCTAGAATCTTGGCTAATCCTTGACCTTTTACTAGCTTAGTAGTCTTGATAGTTAGATCAAACTCCAAAATTTAATTGATCCATCTACCTCTTTTCCCATCAGTGTCTGGTTGGGTTAGGACAATTTTCACATCACTATTAGGGACATAAGCAGTAATAGGTGGATGTAAGACATACATTCTGAATGATTTCAGAGCTTGAATTAGGGCATAGACTTGATTCTCAATGATTTCATACTTAAGCCCAACATCTCTCATAACCTTGATGAAAAAGGCTATGGGTTAGTCATAGGAATCTTCATTTTGCTGTAACAAAAAGGTAGCAAGGGTTATTTCAGAGGCAAAAGAGAAAATACTCAATGTCTTAGTATAATCAGGGTTGGCTAAGGTGGGAGCTTTAGAGATATCCCTTTCTATTTGTTCAAATGCATGCCTAGAAGAGGCAGTCCATTTGACTTCATGGTCCTTTCGGAGCATGTCAATTATATCTTTTACAATCTCTGCATAATTTGGAATAAATCTCCTTAGAAAATTAATCTTTCCTATAAAAGCTTGAATATCCTTCTTGTTTCTAGGTAAGGTCAATGTTTCAATGGCCCTCCTTTGAAATTATATGGCCCAACAACTTTCCTTCTTTGACAACAAACAATGACTTCTTAAGGTTCAATGATATTCCAAATTTTCTACACCTGTCAAAAACCTTCATCAAGTGCTTTAGATGTTTCTGATCAAATTTAGAAAAAACAGTTATGTCATCAAGATAAATAACCACAAATTTATTTACCTGACCCATGAAAGCTATGTCCATAGCTCTCTGAAACATTGCTCCAGCATTGGTTAAGACAAATGGCATCCTAACATACATGAATGTACCCCAGGGTGTAGTAAAGGTTGTCTTCTCTCTGTCTGTTGTATCAACATTCACCTGATTGTAACCTGAAAAACCATCAAGCATAGAAAGTATTTGTGCTCCTGAAACCATTTGAAGTAATTGATCCATTTTGGGCAAAGGATAATTGTCTTTTAATGATGCCTTGTTAAAATTTCTAAAATCCACACAGAGTCTTATTTCTCCATTTTTCTTTCTAATAGGAACTATATTTGCAACCCACTTAGAATATCTAAGAGGGAGGATGATCTGAGCATCTAGAATTTTCTTAATCTCCCTTTCTCCAGTTGGTAGAAGGGCTGGATTTATCCTTCTAAGTTTCTTTTGATAAGGTTTTTCTTCTGGCTTCAAAGGAATTTTATGTTGTATTAATGAAGTATCATAGGTCTTTAAATCAGCATAAGTCCAAGGAAAAACATCCTTATAATTTTTCAGTAACTTAAGATATTGAGCTTTGATCTCAGGGTCTAGAGATGCACATATTTTGATTTTTTTGATATCTTCATCGGTTCCAATGTTAATCTCTTCTATGTCATCTTTTGAAGAAATGGACTCAGGGTTTCAAAGGACATCATTTTGATCAAACAATTTTTCTAAAGGAATGAGTCCTTTTGGAATAAAATTATTAGATAATTGACTAATATCATGATTAGCAATTTGGGTTTTAAAATCTAAAGTATCATTTTCGTCTGCATTTTCATCTATTTCAGTTCTATCTTCATCAATTTGTAGAAATCAAAAATCATCTATTACCTGTAGAAATGATTTCAAATGGTCATCATCTTCGAATATTTGCCAATGTTTCAAATTATCTGGGATAGATGCCCTATATTTGACTTGTATCTGATAGAGTACATCAGTATGATCATGAATTTTAAAAGAGCTAGCAAAGACAGCTATGGCATCTGCATGAATATTCTGATCTCTGGGAATATGAGTCAAATTAAAAGCATCAAAGAAGTTTTCAACTGAATCCCATACTTCATTTCAGTAGGACATAAGTCTAGGGTGCTTGGTTTGGAAAACATTTCTTACTTGCTTAACAATAAGTTCTAAATCAGTAAAAACACTTAAGTTTTGAACTTTTAAGATGTTGGCTAATTGCAATCCTAAAAGGAAAGCTTCATATTCAGCCACATTATTTGTAACTTCGAAGTCTAATTTACAATATTGGGTTATATTTTATTTTTCAGGTGAAATTAAAACTACTCCAGCTCCTGCCCCATCTTTCATGCAAGATCCATCAAAGAACAATTTCCAAATATTAGTTTGGTTTGGTTCAGGACTTTCAACTACCTCTTCAATTTTGACTTGAGTTTTATGTTGGTTTGAAGTGAGTTGAAAACAACCAAAGTCTTGATCTATTGCATAAATTGGATGGTTCCTTGGCTGGTCAGTCTTACAAACAATATGTACAAATATTACCTCTCTATACAATCTTAATTGCTCTCCTCCGTAAATAGGAATAGTAGCATATGACATATCCATCTGTAGAGTTCCCCCTAATTTGGCACAGTAAGACCTATAAAGGAGCATTCCAAACTTGGGAGGGATATTTGTCACAACAACATCAAGTACTACACTTTCCATTGGAATTTGGGCAAGGGTAACCACTTGATCCTTGATCAATTCCAAACAGGGCACCCTTTTAGAATCAAAGGTGTACAGGTCATGGTAGGATCTAGTCATGTCAAGTTTCAAATGGTCCATGATAAATTTTGGCATAAGGTTGTGTGATGCTCCTGAATCAAGCATACAATTATACAACATGGAATCATTTGTTTTAAGATTTACATAGAAATAAGGCATTATCTCATCTATCATGTCTGAACTAGGGCCAAAAACTACTGCTGGTTTTTCATTCTACAGACTTATGACATCACCTTCAGCATCATCCGAGGTATTTTGTATCCAATTTTTGACTTGGCATTTGTAACTAGGGTTTTTAGAAAGGTCTGATAGTGGAGTTGGGATCTTAACCCTCTCTAATTCTTTATCAACATTAAATATAGTCAAAATGTTTTTACCAGTTTGGGTAGTATCAATTGACGGATCTAAGGGTTGAATAAGAGTTGTTTGAGCTTCAGCAGTTTTGGTACGTGGTTCAATTATTGGACTTTCCTTTGGAGGTCTCGCAGGACCAGTCCTAGGCCTAAGATCATACCTCTTGTTTAACTCTGCAATTAAAAATTCAGAGAAAGTGTGATATTTAGAGACATGTGAAGCTTCTTGATCTTCTTGAACCAAATTTTTTTGTGAGAGAGGAATGATTGTTGTTTGATTGGAAGAAGAATCCATAATATTAATATATTCAGTAATTGTCATAGTATTATCATTAGGTTGTTGGTCATTTATCAATAGAGGAGTAGGAATCTGTTGATCATTACTAGGTCTCTAAAGAATTTGTAGTGGTGGATTTCTTTTATACTGACCTTGATTTTGGTTTTGGGGTCTAGTAACAGTTTGTTGTATTGTCCTAGGTTAGGTCTCAATCTTTGAAATCCTATTTGATAGTTTCTAAGAAGGGATGTTATTTCATCTATTTTTGAGTCTTCTCATTTAGTCTTAGAGGAACTAGAGGCTTCTTGAACAGATTTGAGTTTTCTTTGGGCCTTTTCTTCCTTAAGTTTTAAAGAATTTGAGGCTGCCCTATTTGCTTCTACTTCTATAGCATTTGTTTGCATATCTTCAAGAGTTCTTGAAGTTCTCTCTCATAGCATAACAACAAATTCATAATCAAAAGCTTTAGAAAATCTATACTTAGTTGCTACTGCTACAGGGGGCTTACAATCAGCAGGAATTATGTGATAGAGTTTATTGAATCTTTCGATAAAATCCAATACTGGTTCACCAAATTTCCTTTTAAGCTCTTCAAATTCTGTGAGGAAGTAAAGAGGATCCTTTTTCACACCCCATTGATTTTTAACTATGGTTTTAAGCTCTTCCCATTTTCTAATGGAAGCTGATGGTAACTGCCTAAACCAAATCCTCACATTTCCTTCAAGTGACTATACAAACAATCTCATATAAATGTTTTCTTGTTCAATATTCATGTTGTCTACAAAGTCTAGGAAAGCTTGAAGATGGTCCTCAGCTAAGGGACCAATTTCTCCATTGTACTTTGGAAGGTATTTTAAGTATCTAGTTGGGAATGCATCAAGGTTATTAGGTAAGACTAAGGCAGAATATCCAACCTGTACAATAGGTCGGAAAGCCGTGATAGTAGGTGGTGTATGAGGTGCTTGAGGTGTATGAGGTTGTCCAAGTGGAGTATGTGGTGTTTGTGTGGATGTAGAGGATGAAGAAGAAGTAGAGGAAGAAGATGATGATTCACAGGTTGATGAATTAGTTGGAGGTGAAGGAGGAGGAGATCTCTTGAAAGACTTCAAAGGAGTCTTAAGAACTAACTTTGGGACCTGTAAAGGAATACCTTCTTTTGTTTCAAAGAGAGGATTGGAATATATAGAGAAGGTCTCCTCAGGTTGTTCAAAATAAGAAGCTTCAGGTCAGTCAAAAATGGAAGGAAAATTATAGGTGGTAGGGGATATGAAATCTGTGGTTTTGTATTCTAGTAGATTAACACCCAAATCAGATTTAGTTTTAGGTGATCCTAGTGGTAGTGTGGGTATTGGATGAGATTCTAATGAATGAATTAGGTAGGTTGACTTAAAATCAACTCCTTTATCTAGAAGTTGAGCGACCCTAGGTGATAAATGGGAGTAATCAGGATCAGATGGGATATTACTATAGGGTTTAAATGATTCTAATTCTTTAGACTGTGGGACTGAAGAGGAAGAAGAAGATGGTTGGTGTTTCCTTTTAGAACTAGCTTTACTCAGAATCCTTTCAGGATCTGACAAAGGACTAACTATGTCAGCTTCTGAACGAGATCTGGTATGTTTAAAAGGTTCCAACTTGGGAGTGTGGAGTCCACTATGTGAATGATTTTAATCTTTCTAAACCCTTTAATCACCTGAAAAGAAAAGAATGAATGAACATAGTTGTCCCAAGGGAATATTAAAAGAAATTCAAATCCCCAGCAGCGACGCCAGTCTGATGTTGTACCTCTAAGATAGTAGTATGTCAACTACCAATGCCAGAGCATCTAAAATAATTGTTTTGTGGTTTTTGGTTTTAGTTTGGGAAGACCAATGAATGAATATAGATGTATAATTGAAACACTTAATCCTTTGGATAATATTAATATCTCAGCAAAGGGCTACTATAAAGCTTTACACAGTGATATAGATCAAATAATGGTGAGAAGAAGACAGAAAATAATATGATTATCACAGTTTCCAGACTGTAAAATAGAACAATCATAAGTGTGAAAACCTTCTAAAATACATTCCAAAGATTCAAGGCAGTATACTTAAGCTTACAAAAGATATTGATGATTTATTGAATAGAGGGGATTAGCTAAACAAACAGTTCATTATTCCATTCTCTTAATAGATGATCACTTCAGGAGTTTATAAGGAATAAATTGAGACACAATTATTCCTACCTAGATATCTCTATAAGTCATAAGCATATGAAGAAAAACATAATGATTGATAACTGGAAAAACTTACAGGATAACACAAATTGTGTAAAACCAAATTTAGAATCCTCTGCTTTGTATTAAGGTTCTAGAAAGACTGAGTACATCAAGTGTGTAGAAAATATTCCTTCAAAGGTGCAACCAGGTTGAAAGTAGAATGAACAGTCACGACTTAACAAACAATGAACCTTGAACCCTTAACAACTCGAGAAGAGATTTATTTATACAATAATGAAACTAAGAAAATATCCTAAAACTGATTAATATTTATTCTAGGAAAGGAAAGATATTCATGCAAGAAGATAGGGGTAGCTATTGAACTAGTTCTTGTTGTCCCTTTTATTCAAATTGTGTTGCCTTTGTTGTTTGATATTTTTCCCTTTAAGCTGCTTGATTGTCTGTATTCTTTACACTGGTTGATTCCTTCATTTGATCTTTCATTTAATACTCTTTAAACTCTATGAATATCCTTTGACTTTGTTGAGTAGCCTTTACTGTGTTCTTTTTACCTTTACTGTGCATTTCAGGTTTTTATTGTGTTTTTCAATAGTAAATCATTTTAGATTTTATGTTACAGGGTAAAGTGATTTGATATGATCTTCGTATTTGTCTTCTAATTGTATGCAGGCTTTTTTCTTTACAAGCCTAGAACATGAACTTTTACCTGCAAAAGAAAAAAATTGTTAATAAAAACACAGGTGACAGAGAAGGTTGTCAATGGCTTTATTGAGATTGAAAGGATATTGGAAGGAGTCCAAAGCGTATCGAAAGGTAAAACAATGGTTTTAATGGTCACAGAGGTTTATGAAGGTTTCACTGTGTAAACGGGCGAAACAAAGCAAAATGGTGTTTTTAAGGTTTTAAACGGAAAAACATTTTACTTTTTGAATTATGGCTCAAAGTGGACAGTGGCCATTTTGTTGTTATGCGGGAGGTGGTTTTGGTTTTCATCGCACCACTTATGAGGCATGGGTGGTCTTTTGGAGGATTCACCCGATATAGTCTAGAGCCTAACATGTAGCAAGGGGAGGTCAGTGGAATACTACTTTTTCGGGTGGGTAATGCTTAGATAGAGAGCCAACCCGAAATTGTTGAGGATCATTGGATTTGAATACATTTGATCAGACATTGGTGGAGAAAAAGAGCAGCGTAGAGGTAAGAGGAAAGAGCAATGGAGGGGCCCAATGATTAATCATGGCGGTATGGGCTTTATTATGGTTTAAAAACTGAGATTAGCAGGGTTTTATGGTTAAATAGAGGTTTAGGTTGGTTCTTCATTTAAATCATAAAAACATTTTAACAAAGAAATCCTTTACAAAACAAGGTATGGCAGACTTGAAATAGTATGAATTTGGGCGAATAAATGACATCGGGTCTAGGTTTATCACATATCACAATTGTAGTTTAGCAAAGGAAGGCCCATCGCAAAGGAATGTGATAGGGGTTAGATGTGATGTGGAAAATAAATCATGAATAATACTGCGACCAGGTCCGAGTTCCCATCGCATATCGGAGATCGCAATGGCGGAGGGTATATGTTTCAACCGGGACCTGCGATGAAGGGTGGATGTGAAATGGGAAATGAATTATGAAATATATTTGCGTCGGGTCTAGGTCCATCGTGCATCGCATATTGCAATGCGGAGGAGGGTGCATGCATGTTGAAAAGTTTGTGATCCACCGATATGCTATATGTTATGGAATACATAGTTTTATAATAAAACTTATGGTTTGGATATATTTAGTAAAGGGAGTTAATAATATACAGGAAAGGGACTTTGAGGGGTTTAATACTCTAAGTTAGCGTTAATATGAAATATGAGCAGAAAGGGGAAATAGACTAAGTATAATGCCTTTCATGAATTATTTTCTTTTCACATATATACATCAATACTTATGCTAAACATCTTTTTGTGGGTTTTTTGGGTAAAAGGGGATTTAACATGGGGTCTTCACTTTTCCTAGGAAAAAAGGATTTTAACCTTAGGAAAAGGGGTTTTTTATGGAAAATGAATGAATATGAACTGTATGAAGGTGGGAAGGGGAAATTAGTAAATATAGGGATGAATGGGGATGAGGGAAGTTATTTAATTGATATTGAAGACCTTCATTTACTTTGTGTAATTGGCTCATGGACATAGAAACATATGGTAAAACATGATAAATGTATATTTTGTCCAATCAGTCATCATACTTCTGCAACCTTTCTTCTACTTACCCTTTTCTTATCCTATCATTTTTTCTTCACTTAATGGGTGCATTTAAGCTAGCAAACCCTTTTCCTTTCTTTTTATTTAAAAAAAAAAGAAAACTATCTAATTCTAACCTTATAACATCCAAGGGCTCAAATTAAACTAATAAGAACCTTATTATTCTCTACGTAACTACTGATCTACCAAGATTAAATAGTTTGGCCAGATATTTATTCTTTAATTATAACATCAAATTTAAAGCATGAAGCAGTCAAGATTAAACTATTTGACTGTCATGGGTTGTGGCATTTATGACAAGCTGCACAAAACCATTATTTTGCAGAAAAATAGCAGTGGCATTTAGACTTGCTCACTTTCAGAGTTTATTTGTTTTCTTTTCTTTCTAACCTAACATTTTCTTTTTGCCTTGATTTTTTTAGGGCATATAACCTAACATTTTCTTTGATATGGATATCATCATCAAGATATTTTCAAAAACATTTTATTCAATATTGTTATGCCCATATCCTAACTTAACAAATTTTCAAAATAATTTTTATTTTTTATTTTTTTGACTAATTTATTCTATCTTATCAAAAACAAAAAATCCTACAAAAACACCCTAATTTAAAGAGGATGAAAGATACAAGGGGGTAGCGAGGGACAAACCAAAAACCTACAGTAATGTAGAATCCTTTCCCCCACAAGGGAGTGGTGAATACTTAGCATGAACCATCCCAGTAGTAGTATCTTAATCCTCCTAGCAGAAGTTCCTGAGATCAAACCAATCGTGAAATTTACATGGTAGGAGAAGATGTTCTCCTACAAACATTAAACTGGGAGTACGAAATCCCTCCATAAACCAACCCTTCCACATCAACCACTATTACAACTACAACACTTTTGATGTTGCCTCGACCCCCTTTGGAAACCATCCCACATATGGTTAAAGGGCCATTATGGTGAATGGGACATAATTTAAAGGTTTCTCATAGTTATAGCATTATGGGTGATCTAGCTCAGTCCCCATTAGCTATTTCAAGACTAGAAGTTTTACAAACTTATCATTAGCAATGGAAATCCCTTCTTTCTACATTAGGCATAATCAACCCAGTCCATTCCCATTTAATGACTTTTGATTTGGATAATGCCACTCCTCGCCTTCTATCGATAGTCACTTTCCAAATTCTAGTCACCATTTGGAATATCAACATCCATCATTGCATTTTTTATTAGGGGGCTTCCACCTGTATCATGTCGAAATCATTTTGGAAGCAACTAGGATACCCTAAGCTCAAAGAATCACCCATTCCTTTCAAAGCATACGATGGGCGCCCCTCAGACCCTATAGGACTTTTTCAAGATGTCCCTATAGAGCTTGTCAACAAAATTGTTCTCAAAGATATAGAGGTACTCGATGCCCAACTAGATTATGATATCCTACTTGGTCGTAGCTATATGTATGCAATGACTGCAGTAACATCTTCATTATTTCATATCATGATGTTCCCCATGTTGTGGAGGTAAATCCCCTCTGCGGACAGAGGCGATCCCACTAGCCCCACAGGGGTCTAGCAACAATCATACATGCTGCATGCAAGTTCCTAATTGCACAATTTAAAAGTCGATCAGAAAGACCAACCTGGGATCCAACGCTATTTGTTGTGGGAGAAGTGTCGCTCCTGTCCTTTAGCTTTGGCCGGTCACTATCCTTGCGCTCCACGCATGGACACCTGCACAAATGAAGAACAACCCACCAAAACAAGCGTAAAATCCAATATATACAATTCATATATCAGCAAGCAGGATATAATTCAATATTACCAGAAGAACATGTGAATGGAACCATAATAACAGTCGCTTATTATTCAATAGAAAAAAGAAGAAGAATTACAACCAATGAAGGCTTGACGCTACAAATCTCCTCCAACTGGATCAGCAGCCCAACATGTCTTGCAAAGTCACTTCCTCTCTCAACAATCCGGTAGCATAACCTCTCTTTCAGCTCTCACTATCAATTTTAGCATAAGCTTCAACACTCTGACTCTATCATTAGCACTAGCCTGTTCAATGTGAGGTGACAGGCTTTTATGGATGGAAGAGATGGAAGCATTCATCGTATCCGGACACCTATCGAAGATTTGGCATTGTCCCAAAATAGCCTTTGGACTGAGTTGTCATGGATGAAAAAGACGACACTCGATCGTATCCATGGGATTTTTCCTCAGGGAACTGCATGAGTAATGGAGGAAAAAATATTTCAGTGCGTGTTGGCCAAAAATCATGACTAATTTTGTGTGGCGTGGGCTTTTTTCTGTGACAGCGCATCTATGGGCGCGCCCTCTTTGTAGGAACTGAGCCATTGGCGCGGGTCGGACACTGTGGACCCGCGCTAATGAAAAAGGGGTATTTTCCAAGGTTAATCTTCAAAGGGTGTCTTCAGGGATATTGAAGTTCATACTTAGGAGACCTCAATGCAAGTGTTTTTCAAGTTGTGCCACTGGTCAATGGTCCGTAAATGTGTCCTCCAATGTGTGATAGTTGGGGGTAACAAGGACAGTGACCAACGGTGGCAAATTACGGCGTAACAAATGCCCCCTAAAGCATGAGCCTCGAGAGAGAGAGAGGTGAATTGCTTTACAAGATCATATCCAACTGCCGCCGAGAATCTGCATGGAGAGATACAGTATGATAGTTCAAATACATGATATATGTGGTATGGGCGCGACCATCCATTGACAGAGTACATAATAATCAAGACCCGTAGTATGGACGTAGCCATCTAGTTGGGATCGATGAATAGACTCAGGTATGGTCGCAGCCATCCAGTGAAAGAGTCATGTATCAAAATCACGCCTGGATTACAACAGACACAATCCAGGGTCTTGCGCTCCACCTCGACCCGAACACAAGTACAAGTCCAAGCATGTGAACATGTAAGCTGAAGTCAAACATGCATGGACATCGTCTGATTACCAGTCAATAATGAAAACTGTTAACAGACGCGAGAGGTACCACCAATAATGACAATGGTCCTCAAGGTACTACAGGTACAGTCTACGGCGTGTGAATGCATGATCCGACGTCGAACACCCGCAGAGTCATCCGATCGGAGGCCAATGATGAAAACCTCGCGTCGAATACGAAGAACCTGCCATTGAGGCATGCAGGCTCCAAGGTACCGGAAGGGAGTCTCTAGGCCACTTTCCCGGATAATGAGCTGAAGTCGACAGGAAGTGATCTTTGTCGAAGGCGGGCCATAATGTTTCCCACATCATCGACGCGAGACGGGAAGATACAATGTTGTGAAATGAAACTTATGAACTATCAAGTGGAGGCAGTTTCTTTCAGAGGTCAACTTCTCTTTGAACATATCGGCGACACGACAGTGGAGTTGGCAGTATTTGACATCAATAGATCAGAGGTCATGGTGACGAGGAAATGAGCAAAAGAGAGGTCAAATAGGATCACCCGAACCCACGGAGGCAAGTGAAAATGAAGTGAGATATCCCCACCCT
>APFE030086686.1:33148-56150 GCA_000404065.3 Pinus taeda
CAAAAAACATGTGCGAAAATCATGCACAAAACCATAGGTGGGTCCGCCCAACCTAACATAGGGTCCAGAACCAAAATTTTCCGGGGCGCTGCCCCGGACCCCATAAAGTTGGGTTACGGGTACCCCTCAAACCCCTTGTTAACTATGTGGAAAGAATATAACACAACCCAACAATGGGATGTTGGAAGAAGGAGAGAGAAGGACTAAGAAAAGAAAGAAGGATTAAATATCTTGGTTTTGGACTCTATCTCTCTCACACATGTAAAGTTCTAGAGTTTTTGGTGCTGCAGAAGGAGGTTGGAATTGCAGGTCCGTGTTGCAGTAGGACGAAGTGCAAAATTTTATAGATGGAAGGGAGAAAATCCTATATTGACCTCGTTGACCTTGGGGGAGTTGTTTATCTCTAGGAATGTCTTAGGAGGAGGCTCGATTAGGGTCTCAAGAGAAGTTTCAAGGCTGAAATTACAGGGTTGAAGTTGCAGGATGAGTTTTAGTATTAAAGCTGGATGGTCGAAGTTGCAGTATTGAAGTTGGTTGATGCATAATCAAGGAAGGACTTGAAGAAGGGATTAATTGGTACTATGATAAGGAATTGGTCTAGGGTTTGGGCTTTTGTATCTCATTTGAAGTAGATTCTATGAAGAGAAGAGTTTATAGGATTTCCCCTTGGAGGGGTTTTGCCCTGCTGAGGGATGAGTATCTTTGTTCTCTTTTTTTTTATATTATTGTTCTTGCTCCTATTTGATGAAAATATATAACTAAATAAAATAAAGAAGATAAATAATATTCGCAAACAAATATCTAAGTTAAGGAAAATAATATTAATAGTTTCCATTATCCGTTTTCGTAACTCTTTCCCGCCCTTGTCTTCATTTTAGAGTGAGTGTGTAAGCATCCATTTTTTTAAGAGAAAATAAATGTGCATGTTTCACAATGTAGTATTCCGCCACTTCCATTTAAAAAAACATCCATTTGTTTCCCATCATGACCCTCATTTTAATGTTTTTTTGTAAAAGTAAGTATGCATTTTCAAGAAAGGGAGAGTAATCTTACACATTTCAAAATGAAAACTTATTCCTCAACCCCTCTCTCATTTAAAAAACCATCCTCTTAAAATGGCGGAGAGGTAGTATTCATTTTCAAGATGCTTACTTACTCTTCCACAGCTCCCACCCCCAAACTCATTCTAAAATCAGAGAATGAGATTGTGGTGTAAGGGAGAGGTATCCATGTGAAACGGAGGGCTGAGCGGGATGCGCGCTGCTAGGGTTTGCAGACGGCGCAACAGACGGGGGTGATAGGAGACGAGCACGGGAGAAAGGAAAGCCGAAGAGGATAGGCCGGGGAGACGATCCGCGCATCACCTGCATTTCAGGAAAATAAATTTTCATCAGCAAAGCTAGGGTAAATTTCTAAGAGGCAAGAGCTGAGTGGGAAATGGAAAATCCAAAGGGGAGGGGAGAGATCCCCTCCTTCAAAAACGTGGTAACAGGGGAGACCAGCACAAGCGGAATGCAGCATAACCAGAAGGAAAGCTACGCCCCAGTGATGGGTAACCTATGGTAGAAAAGGATGGGAGGAAAATGCCTACCTAGGGCACAAAAACAACCAAGATGTGTCATTCCCTGCAACAAACTTGAGGAATACAACTGTTACATGAAGGACCATGCCCTGATATGCAAATTCATAGGCTACTGGCCTTCGGAGAAAGAGTTATACAGATGGATTGATCAAAGATGGAGACCTAGAGGTCACATAGACCTGAAGTTGGGAGCAAAAGGGTTTTTCACAGCTATCTTCACAAATCTGGAGGACAAGAACAGGATCTTTGAAGAAGGACCGTACTTCATGAACAATGCAGGCTTGTTCATGAAATACTGGGAGGAAAGATACAGCCCAGAGAAGGAAAAATTGCTGGACGCCCCAATCTGGGTTAGACTGTTTGGACTTCCCGATGAATTTTGGGACCCTGAAATTTTGGAAGGAATAGGGAACTCAATCGGGAGCTTTGTTAAAATCGCAGAAGCTACAAAACGAGGCAAATATAATTCATATGCAAGGATCTGTGTCTACATGAATCTGGCAGAACCCCTCCCAGAAAGTATCGAGCTAGAACATCATGATGAAGTTTGGCAACATCCAATAGGCTACGAACACATCCCGTTTAGATGCCGCAAATGCCATGAATATGGCCACCTATATAGGTAATGCCCGTTGAATAAGGAGGAGGAATCAAAAAGAAGTCAGGAGGAACATCAGAGAAATGTAGAAAAAATGGAGGAGACAGATAGGGGTTTTCAACAGGTTACAAGGAGAAGGAGACAGAGTAAGGAGGGACCAAAAACCCAAACACAAGAAAAACCCAGTCACACAATAATTCAAAACAAGTTTCAGGTGCTTCAGAGCAAAAATGAGGACTATGAAGTAAATTTGGAGGACGACGAGGACCCTGGGAACACTCCAATGGAAATCGCTGGTGAATATAAAGGAAAGGATGCAAACTCAAGAAAAATTATTGGAGAACGGACGGAAGGAAAGGGGGAAGATACAGCAATGCAATCCCAGATGGATGTGGAAAACCAAGTCGAAAGTGAGGTTGAAGAGGAGAGAATCATGAAACAGCTAATTCAGGAATGGAAATATCTAGATAGCAGATTTATACCTGAGAAGCAGAAACAATTGTATAAGGAAGTATTTCAGAAATATAAAGAAAAAAAGGGGAGAACTTGGACAAGCAGGTAATGACAGGAAACGAACAGGGGAATGGACAGATGGGAATGGAAGGCTCTGGCAAAAACAGTGGGAAAAGAGGCCGGAAAACGATGAGCGAAACTATCCAGACTGTGGGAGAAACGTTGATAAACTCAGGTAAAGTGATACCTCTGTCAGAGGTATTCTTCCCCTCCTACCAAAAGTTTTAAATGATTGTTATTAGCTGGAATATTAGGGGCCTGAATAGTAAGGGTAAAAAAAGGTATATGAAAGATAAACTGAAAAAAAGAGAAGCCTAGCATCATGATTTTACAGGAGACAAAAATTTCAGTTCAACAAATTGAAGGAATAATTGACAAAAATAAACTGCAATACGAAGTTATGGGGCAAGATGCTATTGGCTCTGCAGGAGGTATTGCAATTTTGTGGAATCCAAATGATATCATCTTAGATAGCTGGACCAGCATGAGTAGAGTCCTTACTGGCCTGGGTAGGATAGTAGGAACAAAGGAACAGGTTGTTATTTCAGGGGTTTACGGCCCCTCTTCCCTAGGAGAAAAAGAAAATTTTATAAACAGTATGAAAATCATCCGCAGATTATATCCAGAAGCTGCTTGGATCATAGGTGGCGATTTTAATCTAATCAGATCCTTAGAAGAGAAGAAAGGAGGGATAAGGAAGATGGATCACTTCATGGATAAATTCAATGAAATGATAGAGGATTTAAAGTTAGTAGACATTCAGACTATTAATGGGATATGCACCTGTAACAACAGGAGGGGGGGTAAAAACCAAATTGCTTCAAGGCTTGATCGATTCCTAGTATCAGAAGCTGTCATGAATAAGGATGTTTTTGTCGAAGCAAAGATCATACCTTCCCTGGGTTCTGATCATTGGCCGATTAGACTAGAGGTGGATATTAAAGGGAATCGCGGAAAAAGACCTTTCCGATTTGAAGCCTTCTGGTTAAGGGACCCAGAATTCATCAAGAAAGTTGAAGAATGGTGGAGGCAAAGTACTATGCAGGGCAAAGGAAAAATGCACACGTTCCAGTTGAAACTGAAAGAGCTGAAAGGGAGAATCAAAAAATGGAACAAGGAGGAGTTTGGTAACATTATGGAAGACAAACAAAAACTAGAAGGGGAAATGGAATCTCTTCAACAAAAGATGATAATGGAAGGAAGAACAGAGGAAAGTATCAGCAAAGAAGGGGTAATACTTGGAAAACTAGAAGAAAGACGGAAGCAGGAAGAAGTCCTCTGGCGGCAAAAATCAAGAATAAAGTGGTTAAGGGAGGGGGGAAGAAACACTAAATTCTTTCATCAGGCCATGATCAAACATAGACAGAGAAACAAGATTCTATCCATCAAAGACAAGAATGGGAATAGAGTGGTTGAGCAAGCTGAGATTGAACAAGTCCTTATTGATCACCATAAAGGAATTTTAAGTGAACCTCAAGCTGATCGAATGTGAGCAATTAAGGAAATATGCTCGGTCATTCTGCACTTAGTCACAAAAGGCCAAAATAAGGCGTTGATGAGAGCTGTCACCTTAGAAGAGATAGAGGAAACTATGAAAGCAATGAAGAAAGGTACTGCTCCAGGCCCGGATGGCTTCACAGTTGATTTCTACTAGGCGGGATGGCACTTCCTGGGGAAAGAGATTCAGGAGCTGGTAGAAGAATCTAGGATGAACCAGAAGGTATGGCCTGCCATTAACTCCACTTTCTATGCTTTAATTCCTAAAGGTGATAATTTGGAAGACGCCAATGGTTTCAGACCCATAGCGCTGTGTAATGTTATTTACAAGATTATAACATCCATGATTGCCAAGAGATTAAAACCCCTTCTGGACAAATTATTATCTGCTGAACAAACAGGTTTTGTTGAAGGAAGGCAGATCCTTGATGGTCTGGTTGTAACTCAAGAAGTTATTCATTCCTTAAAAGTAAAAAAGCAAAAGGGTATGATGATCAAATTAGACTTGTCGAAGGCATATGATAGACTAAATTGGAACTATTTGGAAAAAGTCTTGGAAAGTTTTGGTTTTAATAGGAGATGGATTGAATGGATTCATAACTTGATTTCTTCTCCAAATTTTTCTATTCTTGTTAATGGAACCCCCTCGAAACATTTAATGCTTCTAGAGGTATTAGACAGGGAGATCCATTATCTCCGTTTCTGTTCATTCTAGCTGCTGAAGGGCTGGGTCGCTTTATTAAAAAAGAAAGAGAAGCAAACAGAATAAAAGGTCTTAAGCTCTGGGGAAATAATCTGCCCTTAACTCATCAACAATTTGTTGATGATATCATGTTGTTCGAAGAACCAACAGTCAAAGAAGTAAGGCATCTCAGAAGAATTTTGGATCTATTTGCGGAGGCTTCTGGCCTGGAAATCAATAGAGATAAATCCTGTGTTTTCATATTTAATACAGTGGATCAGGTCAAAACCCACCTCATAAGACTATTGGGCTTTAAGAGAGGAGAACTGCCTACAAAATACTTGGGCAATATTTTGGACTTTACCTCCAAAAAGATGAAAAATTGGCAAGGAGTCTTGGATAAGCTGAGCAACAAGGTAGCAAATTGGGCCTTCATAGATTTAAACATAGCTGGCAGAATAGTTCTAGAAAAATCAGTCCTTCAAGCTATCCCCATCTACCCTTTATCGATAATGGCCGCCCCTTTAGGAGTATGCACAAGGATAAGAGAGGTCATCGGGAATTTTATATGGAGAGGGACTGATCAGAAGAAAAAATGGGCCTTATCTTCCTGGAGTCAGTTAACTGAAAGAAAGGAGAAAGGAGGATTGGGGTTGAGGGATCCTGAGATTCTCAACAGAGTTCTGGGAGCGAAACTCTGGTGGCGCTAGCTTAGGGGGGGCAATGAACTTTGGAAAACCATATGGAAAACAAAATAAAATATGTCTGATTCTGCAGTTGAGATCTTAAGGCAGAGAGAAACTCCCAAAGGGTCTAAAATTTGGGACCTAGCTCGTCTGAATAGGGATTTGGTTGAAAAGCACACCTTCTGGGAGATCCGAGGTGGAGAAGAAGCAAATTTCTGGGAAGATAAGTGGCATCAGAAAGAAAGACTGAGTAGAATTCAGGGACTTCAACAGATTCGAGACAGAATAGGAGGAGATAGAACTTATGTCAGAGACTATTGGAAAGCTAATGACCCATAAGAGAGCTGGAGAATATGGACTGATCCGACGGAGTGGGACAGAGAGCTCAGCCAAGACCATCAAGAATCCTACAGGAAGGAGGTAGAATCCAGGAAGATTAAAGCTCGCAATGGAAGGGACATCCTCAGGTGGGGGAATTCTATGAAAGGCTCGTTCACCACCAAGGAGGCTTACTACCTAACCGTTTCCCAAACCGGAGGTGAAGAGAATCCAGACTGGAAAATTATATGGGAAAGTAATTGGTGGCCGAAAGTCTCCATATTTATATGGCTGGCATCAAAGAATAAGATCCTAACCTGGGATCGAATACAAAAAAAAGGCTTCAATGGCCCATTGTTGGCATTATGGTTCTGGTATGATTATGGACCCTAAACCGCGTATCTGTGTTAAGATCTTCTGTTGGTTGAATTTTTCTGTTGATAAGGTGTTCTGGGTTCTGTTCTGTTATTGTTGATCTGGTTATTGCAGCTGACTGTATAATTTACATGTACTTGATGATCACTTGATGTATATGGATCCAGTTTGAAAATTTATGAAACGTGGTCCTTGAAAAGAAGTAGGGGGTTGTAGCTCCCTTCCAGGAGAGACTGGAAAACGAGAGAGAGTTGTAGCTCTCTGCAGGTTACAGCCTGTGTACTGGTAAAGGACTGCACCAGTACAAGACCATTGTAAAAGGAGTTTCTAATTTGAAAGAAGATAGAGACATATTGCAGTAGGTGGTTTTCACCCACATTGGGTTTCCACCTTATATCTGGTATTCTTTGATGTGACTGTCTATTTTTCTTGCTCATTATTTTATGGTACTGATATGCAAAAATAATTCAAAGCGTAAATAAGGAATATTTGTTAAAAGAACTAGATAATACTGATTCACCCCCCCCTCTCAGTATTATTTTCAACAAAATCCCCACCAGGTCCTTCTAACACAGATGGCCATTTGAAATGACAAACTTTTGGGCTTATATCCTCAATTCCTGGTATTTAACTTTGTCAAAATTCAATGGGCATTTCAAAAAAAGTAATAATGGAACAGATTCATATACCATTGTGAGATAAGGTACTTCACTTGGATTTTCTATATTGAGGTCTCAATATTGTTGTGTTCTACTAATCTTCCACATTCTCCTTCCTTATCTGTCAAAAAATTTATAGCCAGGGCCTGGTAGTTAGCCTCAGACAATATTTTAACCAATCCCCACCCCTTAATCAACTTAGTGGGTTTGATTTCCATGTCACGTTCTTGAATTTTATCAATCCACATGTGCCTCTTATCTTCATTGTTTCCCTGCACGAGAATGTCTTTCACAATGGCATGAGTTGGGACATATGCTATTATATTGGACTGCAAGACATAAATTCAGAAGTCCTTCAAGGCTTTAACCAAGGCATAATATTTTTTATCTAAGATATTATACTTGAGATCTACATTTCATAACACTTGGCTGAAAAATGCGATCGGTTGTTCGTGTCCTTCATTATGTTTTTGCAATTGAAAAATTGGAACAATGTTAGGAGAGGGAAAGGAGAAAATTAGGAAATGCATTTGATAATCTGGGTTGGCGAAGACTAGGGCTTCATCAAAATCCTTTATTTTTCTAGATGATGACTCTCGGCTTTCTGTGGTCCACTTAACTTCCCTATCCTTATTCAACATTTATTCAATTTCTTTGGCAATTTTGGCATAGTTTGGTATGAATATTCTCAGAAACATTATTCTACCCAAGAAAACCTAAATCTCCTTCCTATTTCTTGGTAAAGGAATATTATTAATAGCCTCCACCCTTTTGGGATCAATCTTTACTCCTTTTTCTACCATATGGCCCAATAACGTCCCTTCACTTAAAAAAACTAAGATTTCTTCGGGTTTAAGGCTAATCCATACCTTCTACACTTTTCAAATGTGAGATGCAAATGCTTGAGGTTCTCTTCATCTGACTCAGAGAAAAAAATTATGTTATCGAGATTGATTACTATGAATTTATCCCACTCTCCAACAAATGTGAGCATCCCACTTCACTAGTTTCAATCCCACTTCTTCACCCCTGTGAGCATCACCCGATGCAATGAGTGCTAAGTGAACTATTCAAAAAATCATGATAAATTAGTCAGTTACGACTACCTCTCATGGAAATGGTCATACGTGAATGACTTACTTAACGCAGTTGAATCCCAAAATGATATCTAATAATGCACTGCGTAGACCCCCATACTTAAATTCAAAAAGAGTCAAGGGATCTCTACTTGAATGGTTCATGAGGCACAATACTTGCTAAGGTTTTGCAAATGGGGTAGCAAGCTAAGTGGGCTTGATTGTGGGAAAAACTCCACAGTTAAGCGCGCTTGAGCCAGCGGAGTTCTGGGATGGGTGACCTCCGGGGAAGTCCTGGTTACCGGGTGCAATCCCCGGAAGTGATGATTGATGCTATGTGATTCGTTCTCCACATTTCACTAGTTTCAATCCCACTTCTTCACCCCTGTGAGCATCACCGATGCAATGAGTGCTAAGTGAACTATTCAAAAAATCATGAGAAATTAGTCAGTTATGACTACCTCTCATGGAAATGGTCATATGTGAATGACTTACTTAACACAATTGAATCCCAAAATGATATCTAATATAATGCACTGCGTAATCCCCCATACTTAAATGTGAAATCCATCGCTCTCTAGAAATTAGCTCCAATGTTTATGAGGTTGAAGGGAATTTTTGCATCAATAAACATTCCCCATGGTGTAGTAAAAGCTTCTTTCTTCTGGTCCTCAGGGTGTACATCGACTTGCCTATATCTGGAGAACCATCAATCATGGACATCTGGAAAGACCCTACCACTTTTTATAGAATATATTCCATTTTAGGCAGAGGATAGTTATCTTCCAATTATGCCTTATTCAAACATGTAAAATCTACATGCAATCTCATTTCTCCATTTTCTTACTTACAAGAACCAAATTTCCCACCCAATCAGAGTACCTTAAAGGAACAATTATCTTCTCCTGTATCAATTTCTTCACCTTATTTTCAATTAACGTGAGAAAAATAGGATTAATCTTCCTGAGCTTTTGCTTATATGGATTCAACCCTGTTTTTAAAGGAATTTTGTTCTGAATGACACCAGGATCAAAAGTATTCAAGTCATTGTATGACCAAATAAACACGTCCATGTATTCCTTGAAAAGGTGCAGGTACATTTGTTTATATTCCCTAGGAACTCCTTTACCCAATTTGATGATTTTTAGGATCTTATTTGCTTCCAATGTTACAATCCTCCACCTCCTCCTCAAGGTCTTGTTCAGATGGCTCAATACCCACATCATTTGAGTTGAAAATAATTTCCAAAGTAACTAAGCCTCTGGGGATGATATTTCCATTTATTTGTAAGATTCTATAATCAACAATGGACCCTTCCCAATTTTCTTGGTGTTCCTCTATTGACTCTTCATCTTGCTGATCGATCATCAAGTCTGAGAATTCCCCAACAACCTCCATGAAGTGCTTGATCTGTTCTTCATTTTCAAACACCTACTAGTACTTCACATTGTTTGGTACCAATGACCTGTACCTGACCTCAACTTCATATCTGATCAAGGGATTTTTGGGGAGGCTTAAAATTTCTAGCAATGATGGTGAAGGAGTTTGTCATCCTATTATGATCCCTCGACATAAAGTGAATGTAGAAATTCCTTGTAGATTCAAATTGCTTATTTGATTTGCTAAAATAAAATACTTGAATCTAATCTACTCATCAGTGGAAATAATTAATCGATTGAGAAATCAAGATGCATATAAGAGAAATAATTCAATCAACACATTACACAATGATTTCCTTAGCAAATCCACAGCTAAAAACCCCTCCTTTATGTGTGTTTCATTATTCAGAAGATATGAGAAGATTAAAATGCCTTTCTCAAGCCCGAGCAACCTCTACACTATCTCTATCTGTCTCCGTACTTCCTAGACAATCCTAAGACAATACTTAACTAATTTTATACTTTCGCAATTCCCTATTTCCTTGTGTTGTTCAATGCAAAATTAGGCACCTATTTAATAGGAATTTTTCTCTATTTGATTGCAAAGTTCCTTTAGGCTCTTCCTCTGACTACATGCACCATCTGTACAATTTGGATAATTATACAACTGATAGTACACTTCTCTTGAAATCCAATATCAACTGGGTAACGCTTAGATCTGACATGCATGATCTATTTATAAGTGAGCCAGCATTAACTGGTTGACCACATCAAGCAACACACCACTTTCTGACCTCCTCCCAGATCCTCCATCAGTTGGAACTAGTTTAACTAACTTTAACTCAGTTACATTGAATTAATTAATTACAACTCAAAATAAAGTCAACCAAGGGCTCCTATAAAGTAGGAGACACTCTACATGACTCAGGTTAGGCCCTCAAGTCAAATTAATTGAACCAACTAAGTCAAATTAATTTAGTTAACTCATACAAGTTGTCTCATGACGTGGAATTACAATTTTTATCCTAATTTAATTCAAGGAAAAAATTAATTTAGGATTTTATTTCAAAATTTTAAACACTTCCTTTGAACAAGAAAGGGATTTACATATACCCTGATATATCACCTTTGGAATGTATTGCATGAAACAACTTTCACTATTAATGTTGTTACTGCAACATCTGCAACTCAGAATAAAAAATAAATAAAAAATAATCACTGATTCAATCTACAACTGTCTACTAGGAAAATTGTGTTGTTGTTGACTCTGCTACTGAGCCTCCTTCTCTATTATCAACACTCCTATTCACTCCTTAGTATCTATCTAATATTTATCTTCCTTCTACTAAATAATATAGGCCCCCATATCATGATCCATGTGATAATAACACCTCAATGGACCTTGCCCAAATTTCTCCAACTCTTGGTACTATTTCTTCACATCACCCCACCTCACACCTGGAGGTATGGATGCATAGGCTACCTCTTCCCACTTGGCCTGACCTCTCCTCCTATTGGAGGTCTCTGACTAGTCCTCTTCACCATCATCCCCTGTTCAACTGAACTGCCAACTAGTTGAGGCTTCCTCTCGAGAGCTAAATCATGCTCCCTCTCAACCACAACATCTCTAATCGTAGCCTTTCTCCTCACGGTTGTGCATGCATATTTCTATGATGTGTAGAGGATTTTGACCATGAAACTAAATTGCTTGAGTTAACGTGAAGAAATATTCTTAAGGTAGGCCTTCCCATCTCTGAAGACTACCACATACCAATTGTCTTCAATCCTCAATTTCTTCATCAGTTCAACTTTCTTGGCTTCACTGCTATTTTTGAATAGCTCATTGAGGGTCTTCCACGTATCAAAGGGAGTCTCTTTTCCATGTAGTTTCAAGACTATGTTGTCTCTTACACCCTCCAGGATGACCCTCGTCGCCTTTTCAACACATGTATTCCACTCTGCTAGATCTTGAGCATCTGTTGTTGGAGGCTTAGGGATAAAATTGTCTATGAATTCCTTCATCCCGTTGTCTTCCAACATTTCATCCATCCTATCTTTCCAAGAAATCTAATTCAAACTACCCTCAAGGGAATATTTGAGTCTCAATCCATAGAGTGACATCCTATTGTCTATGAAGAATGATCCTGCAAATACAAAATCATATTCTTCTCTTCTAGAGTGATTTTTGCTCTGGTACCATGTAGAAATTCCTTGTAGATTCAAAATGCTTATGTGATTTTCTAAAACAAAATACTTTAATCTACTCTACTCATAAGTGGAAATAATTAATAAATTGATAAATCATGAAGCATACAAGAGAAAGAATTCAATCAATAGATTACACAATAATTTCCTAGGGAAAATCACAGCTAAAAACCCCTATTATCTATATATTTCATTAGTTAGAAAATATGAGAGGATTACAATGCTTTTCTCAAGCCCGAGAAACCTATGCACTATATCTATCTATCTCACTACTCCCTAAACAAGCCTAGGCCAATGCTTAACCAATTTTCTTCTTGCCCAAGTCCCTATTTCTTTGTGTTATTTAATGAGGAATTAGGCCCCCATTTAACAGGAATTTTCCTCCATTAGATTTCACAGCTCCTTTCGACTCTTCCTCTGACTGCATGCACCATCTGTACAATTCACATAATTATACAACAGAGAGTACATTTCCCTTGAACTCCAATCTCAACTGGATAACTCTCAGATCTGGCATGCATGAGTTATTTATGAGTGAATCATCAGTTAACTAGTTGAACACATGAAGCAACACCCAAATGTTTGACCTCCTACTAGTTCCTCGATTAGTTGGAACTAATTTAACTGATTTAACTCAGTTAAACTAAATTAATTAATTACAAATCAAAATAAACTCAACCAAGGCTCCTATAAAGTAGGATACACTCTGCATGAATCAAGTTAGACCAAATCGAATTTACTAAACCAAATAAATAAAATTAACTTATTTAACTTGTACAAGTTGTCTCATGATATGGAAGTACAAATTTTCTCCTAATTTAATTCAAGGAAAAAATTAATTTAAGGATTTCCTATTGCATTTTCAACACTGAACATTGAAAGTTAAGAATTTGTTTTCAATCAAATCCCAAACTTCGTTCGTGTAGGATTTCAATCTTGGGTTCTTGGTTTGAGACTGATTTCTTTTTTCTTTCACCACAACCTATGAATCCCCAATCACATTCAATCACCCAATGTTAAGGTTTTTAGTAGCTTGCAGCCCCAACAACAAAGCTTCATATTCAACAACATTGTTTGTGGCTTCAAAATCAAACTTGAAAGAAGGATGGATCAAGCTGCCTTCTGGAGATACCAATAACACACCTACCCCATTTTTGTTCCTAGAGTAAGCACCATCAAAATGCAATTTCCATACCTTGTCATGTTCCAATGATTGTTTACTCAATTGAGCCATACATTCCACTTGAGTGACTCCCATGACTTGATCATATTTTTCTAATAACAAACAAAAAAAATCCTTCTCCTTACCATACACAGGGGAATTCTTGAGTAGTCTTCCTTTATGATAAACTTCACAAATTTGGATTCTCTATATAATCGATGCTCCTCTCCACCAAACACTTGAATGGTAACATATGTTAGATCCATTTTTATGGATCTCCCAATTTTCTATCCCCATGACCTACACAAAAGAATACCAAATCTTGCAAGGATGTTAACAACTATGATGTCCATAGCTACACTTTTCACTGGGATTTGGGCTAAATCGACCAGTAAATATTTCATCATACCTAGGAAATTTTATCTTTTAAAATTTGTGGTAGCAGCTACAACCACCCTCCAAAATTTTTCCTTAGCTTCATTTTGGAGCCTCCCTAACAACCGTCCTTAGAAGCATGTATTACACTATCAAGTACATAAGCTTCAACTAAGTTTCAAAGGATTTCTAGCCTATGCATGTCAACTTGCCTATCTCCCACCACAGGCTGCCATTACGGAATTTGGTTATTTTCTGGTTGAGATGCTCACTCAAAAAATTGCGCAATTCTAGAGGCGAACTAGCCTTCCCTCCAAAAATTTTGCAATTCTATTGGGCTGCATGTTGGGCTCCAGAATTGCGCAATCCATCCAAGCAACCCTCCCTTAGAAAACTAGGCTCCAGAATTGCACAATTATGAGAGGCAGTAACTTGCTAACCCCAGAAATTATGCAATGCCTGAGCGACAGCCAACCCTGCTCAACCCAGAAACTACGCAAATCCCTTTCCCAGGCTTGCAGACTGCTACATGTGTCTTAAGGTTGATCAGTTCCCTTTGGGACCGAACAATCCTGATTTGCATGCATAGGCTTCTTCTTCCAAAAATAGAAAAAAAAAGAAGCATGCAAAAAGAATGCCTAAATTTTAGGGATGTATTTTTAGTAGTTGGAGGTTACATGCAAATATCATTTTAGAAACTTCCCTCCAAGTGTTGTTTTTTTCTAGATTTGTGACATGTGCATCATTGCCCTCAATCTTATTTATTCGACAATGCAGAACTCATTCCTTACATTGATCTTGGAGCTCTGACATCCCACAACACATTTAGGAGTCTTTAGCACATTCAACTCAGTTGTTTCATGGTAAGTCTCCTTTTCATGTTATTTGTTGTTTTTCTATCACTTTCAGTATTTCACTTTGTACAAATGTTATTTTCTTGGTTTTGTTGAATGCATGTTGTCGTGTTAATGTATATTATCTTGTAGAAGCACCATTTTAGTTTTGGTTTCAATATCACTGCTGTCACATGCATGACACTATTTTCCACTAACGGTTGTCGTTGCGGCGACTCATTTCACAAACATGCATTTTTTCCAATTTTGTGAATCTTGCATTCACTATTTGCATGCATGAACATTCACTCTTTCTTACACTTAGTCTCACCATGTATTCAAAACTATTCATGTTTTTAGTCACTCATCGACGGGTCTAGGCTGCCTTGGCCTAGACCTTGCCTTACCCAGATAGAAATGCACATTTTTGGAAGTGAAGGCTTTGCCTTCCCTTCAGAAACTACACAAACCTGGCTAGCACTAACCTCCAATATTGCATAGTGAATTTCTCTGAGGTAGTGCCCTGCTAAACCATAAAATTGTGAAATGCAGTCTTTGGGCTTGCATACCCTTGCTAATTGAAATTGTGCATTGTGCAGTTTCAGTCCTCAACAGGCAGGCTAGACTGCACATTGTGCAGTTCCAGTGGTCTGTCAGCCTCCTAACAGACCCAACTATGCCTTGTACATTTTTGGCAGTCAATCTCCCATCCTCCCGGTGAAAATTGCATAATCTTTACTTCCAGTCACATAGGTATGTTGCATGTCAGTCCTCATATTTGTTTCTTCTTTCATCTGACAGATTTCTTTCCATGAGTGTTGCTATGTCTCTAGGTATAGAAAGTGTTTTTCTGTCTCTCAAAAGTATAGGTACAATGGCCTCCAAGAGAGTAGAGTGAAAGGACACTGTTGGAAGTGTAACTAGAGATGAAGTCGAACAAGTGTCTATGGGTTTTTCCATTTACGAAGACACCAAGTTTCTCATAGATGGAGACATCAAGTTGAAATGGGAGGACATAAATGATATATTCTCAGGAACATTTGAGGAATATCTAGAAGATCACAAGCTCTATGTCAACATCCACAAGTATGGCTTGTACCGGATTGCATGCAGGCAACTCACATTTCCACGCGCAGATGAGATACATTAGTTTGTATTGCACAATGATCCTGAGACGATGATGTTGAGTAGTGTCAGGCGGATAGATCTTGCTACCTTTAGGGCGAAGGAATATCAAGAGATGTATCACTTTACACAACTAGTGATCATAATGGAGAAATGCTTCAGCACACGCAGTAATGCAAACTCCAAAGATATCCTGAAGAGTTGGGTGAAAGAGCCAGCCAAGTTCAGAACAACACCCAACCTGGTTTACAAGACGAAGATCTTGTGGAAGGCATATTATTACTTGTTCATCTTTGCATGCTGCTTATACAACCAAGTGAACACAAAGACCTTCCCTCAGAACTGGGTGATTGTGTTGGGCCAAATGGCCAGCGAAGGAAGGCCATGAAATTGGTCCGACATGTTCACTCTTAAGTTGAAGGAATTGGTGACAAAAGCCTGACATCTGCCCAAAGGTCAACAAGCATAGATATACATGTCTGCATATATACTGGGTGAAATCTACCCCCATTAGTAGCTCCTAGGCTTTAAGTGGGCATGGAAACCTTCAGAAACCTCTGTGCACACTTATTATAGACTCTTCTCCAAATGCAACTTCCGCAGAGTTATCACAAAGTTGTTAGATCACTTTGTCACCCCGGTCAACAAAATGATATTTGAGTAGGATCCACCTTGCATGTCACTGGTATCTATGGAGGCATTGATCGACATAGTAGGTTGGTATGCCTCACCCCTTAGCACCTTTGTATAGATATACAGTGCGGAGAAGCCTCCACATGTTT
Organism: Pinus taeda; assembly: GCA_000404065.3. Lineage (NCBI taxonomy): Eukaryota > Viridiplantae > Streptophyta > Pinopsida > Pinales > Pinaceae > Pinus > Pinus taeda. The sequence goes on from APFE030086686.1 coordinate 48,996, forward strand.
TACTGATTTTTACCATGGACATGCTCGTCATGCAAGAAGTGTCGTATCACATCTCGACATGGTTGTCAACTAGACTGCACAAGAAGAAGAAGGCACCTTCCCCACTCTTCCTTTGTGGACCGGGTTATACAAGATATGAAATATCAATAATGCTAATGATAAGACAGAAGAGTTCAAAAGGTTCACTTTCGGCACCAAAAGTTTCAATTTGTATGACCCACATTGCTTTGTAAAGGACTACTATGCGAGACTGAAATTTCCTTGGATCCATAGGGCATGTTATTGGGCTGAGGAAGACCCATGGAGATATTGTCATAGCTTCTCTAGGCTCAATGAACCAGTCGAGATAGCTGTGGAATGGTTAGTGAAGCAACATCTTAGAGAGCACCATCATCAAAAACAATAGAGGGTAACAAACTTGTGCATGACAAAGGCAAGAGAAATGTTGATGACAACACAAAGGAAGAACAAAGTTGCAAATTCAAAGAAGATCCACTCGTAATGAAAGAAGCTTTGGAGATTGAGGCTAAGAGGTGACAATGCGACAAGTGGAATGCGCAAAGGAAAAGAGATAAATGAAGGATGGAGGAAACATAAAAGCAGTTTCAAGAGTTGAAGCAGCAAATCTGGGAAGAACAGGAGCTGCGCAGAAGAGAGAAGAAAGAAGAGTAGGGATAGACACAGCAGGAGCCACAAAATGCATAGATTGATGAAACCCTGCCCATATAGGGTATGGACTCATCTAAACAACTAGCATAGAGCAAATAGGGTGAGCAGTTGCAAGAGCAAAACTTAGCTCAAGAGATTGAACATATGCTAGAGAAAATGGATATGGATGCGGTGCAACTAGAGTTAGATCAGGATACAGACCTCATGCCTCAAAACCAAGAGGTCACCCCACTGGCTTCACCAGATCTGGAAGAAAAGCAAGTCCCAAGCGATCAAGGAGACACAAATATCGTTGAAGACAATCCATAGGAATAGATGCACAACATATCTTTGGACGAGTTGCAACACAGAGTTGTGAAGTCGCACAGAGTGCCTACTCCCAATGTTCATACATATCCTTTGTAGTCTGAAGAATGAGTGATCGTATCTGATGTGTGCAAGCATCCACAAGCATTGGTCGATGCTATCAGAGAATATGTCGAAGCCACCAACTCAAGTGTTCGATTCTTGATAGCAAAGAATGAGCGAATGGCTAAGGAATTACAAGAGGACAAGGAGGGTGGAGAATAGGTCACATCATCCATAGAGAAGAGTTGAAGAGGGCGATACTAGAGGAAATATCTTCCCTCAAAATAGTCATGTGGATGTTGTATTCCAGATACGGCACCATGCATAAGGTAGATGTCCATCTGAACAGTTGGCAATAACATTGTGCTAGGAGAGAATGCATCTTGTTAAATATGCACACTGTTGTTGACCACATGCAGACATGGAAAATGAGATACAAAGGAGCCCCATTGCATTTGCCAAAGATGATGAAAGCCCAAGGCAATAGAGTTGAAGGCACACATCCAATGTTAGATCCAAAACTATGAAGGACTCCCACAGCTCATCACTAGTTTGCAGGCTTCACATGCATGGGTGTTCATGTAGGAATTTACAAGGTAAGTTCCTTAATCAGAACACCAAAGGAAACCACTCACAAATAGATCACAGATCAATACACTAGTATTGTTGACATGGTTAAAACCCTCTAAGAGGGAAATAGTCCGCGGCCTAAGCCAACGCGACCATGTTAGGAAATTTATTAATAAAATAATGAAAATTTACATAAGCTTCTCTCATGAATGGTTACCCTACAAATGACCCTCCATGCTCTTTAAAAAGAGATCATGGACCAATTAAGTGCTAAGCCACAGATGGCATGGACCAAATTGAAAAGTTGATAAACATAAAGCTCATCTTGTTTCTAAGGGTTTTTCATATTGGGTGTGGAGCCTCATTATCTTCTGTATTCAAAGTTTTTAGCCAGATGTATACCCCAGGAAGACTGTACAACCCTCTACGTGGGGGGGACTTGTCCCCCCCCGGGGATCCTGGGGGGTTTGCGGGCCAACGGTCCCCTGGCAGGGGTTTGGGGACAACACCCCTGAAGCTAAAAATAGATGTAAAACTGCATTGTAAAAGTCTATTAATTTCTAGTCAATCTAGGTCATTCATTAGGCATATGACCTAACAGTAGAAGTTATGTTTAATTTAGGTCTTTTTGCCCTAGAAGGCAACCCATCACTATATATGAGGGAATTGTATTGCATCTATGAAGATTTGTAATTTTGAGTGAGGAAGAGAGAGGAGATTGAGAGTGAAGAGGGAGTTACAGTGTATCTGTTGTAGGTTGTATCTCTTCAGTTTGTTGGATAATATATAAAAGAAGAACTGGTTGTTTCTCCATGGACGTATCCCAAATTGGGTGAACCACATATATCTGTGTCTCTCTTGTTTTATGCATTTTCTATGTTTATATTTCTGCAATATTTTATGTGTTCCATTGCTCTGTAATATATAATTTTCTAACAATTTGTATTAGAGCCAAAGGTCTATTTGGCTGATAAAAATGCAGGAGAGAAGGGTTCTTGGTTTTAGTGGGAGCAATGGTAGAAGATGGTAGGTTTAGGGTCAAAAAATTCAACAACAAAAACTACTAGCTATAGAAGATGCAATGGAAGATTATCTGTATCAGAGAGATCTGTACCTACCATTGAGTGGACATACAAAGAAGCCAATGAGTATGATAGACACAGAATGGGATATTCTTGACAGAAAGGCACTTGGAACAATACGGCTATGCTTAGCGACGTTGGTAGCATCTAATATTTCAAAGGAAACAACAACAGAGGTTTTAATGTTGGCACTGGCCAAGCTATATGAAAAACCTCTGGCCTCAAATAAGGTATTTCCTATGAAGCGCTTATTTGATATGAAGATGTCAGAAGGTGGATCTGTTGCTAATCATTTAAATGAATTTAATTTAGTTACCAATCAGTTAAGTTCTGTCAGGGTAAATTTTGATGATGAAGTTAGGGCTCTGTTATTTCTGTGCTCATGCCAGAAAATTGGAGTGGTTTAGTTATGGTCATTAGTAACTTTGTCTCTCAATCTAGTACTTTAAAGTTTGATGATGTTGTCGGTGCAATCCTTAGCGAGGAAATGCGACGGAAAAGCTCCGGTTAGACATCAGGTAATGATTTGACTGCAGAGACTAGGGGAAGAAAAATGGAAAGAGGAAAGAGCTCTAGATATTGCAGTAAGTCAAGAAAAGGTAGATCCAAGTCTAGATCGGGGACAGTGTGCTAGAAATGTGGGAAGAAAGGACACCTAAAGAAAGACTTCAAGTCTCAGAAGGGAAAAGAAGGAGACGCACAGCAAGAAAAGAATCATGAAGCAAATGTAACAGGTGATGTGTTGCAAGATGCTTTGATTCTTTCATTAGAAAATAGTATTGATGCCTGGGTGGTAGATTCAATAGCCTCATTCCATGCCAAACCTGATAAGAAACATTTTGATGATTATATTCAAGGATATTTTGGACAAGTTTGATTGGGTGATGATAAACCCTGTAAAATCGTTGGAATAGGTATAGTTTTCATGAAACAACAAAATGGAAATTAGTGTCTATTAAAGGAGGCAAGGCATGTTCCAGATATGAAGAAAAATTTGATTTCAATAGGGTAGTTGAGAGGTGAAGGTTGTGTAACTACTTTCACAGATAAAACCTGGAAGGTCACTAAAGGATCCTTGGTAATAGCGAAAGGAGAAAAGGTTGGTACATTGTATTTATGCAATGGTATTTCTAATTATATTAATTCTTTAACTTCTACAGGAGAAGATACGACATTGTGGCATCATAGGCTCAGGCACATGAGTGAGAAGGGGATGCATATTTTTCACTCAAGAAATTTGTTACCAAGTTTGAAGCATGTTGATTTAAAATTCTGTGAGAATTGTGTTTATGGAAAATAGAAGAGAGTTAGATTCCTTCGAGTTGGGAAAGAAAAGAGGAGCGAAAAATTAGAGCTTGTGCATATTGATGGATGGGGACCTACTCAGGCATCATCTCTTGGTGGCTCTCGTTATTATGTTACTTTTATTGATGATGCAACCAAAAAAACCTAGATTTATTGTATTCGAAATAAATCTAATGTATTTTATACTTTCAAGAAATGAAAAGGTTTGGTTGAAAATGAGACAGGAAAAAGGTTAAAGTGTCTCAGATTAGATAATGGAGGTGAACATTGCAGCAAAGAGTTTGATAGGTACTATTCAGAAAATGGAATTCGTAGAGTGAAGACAGTTCCAAGAACACCACAAGAAAATGGCGTGTCAGAAAGGATGAACAGGACAATCATGGAGCATGCAAGGTGCATGAGATTACATGCAGGATTTCCTTTACAATTTTGGGCATATGTTGTAGACACTACTGCTTATCTAATAAACAGAGGACCTTCAAGTACCTTGGATGGTGGTATTCCAGAGGAGGCATGGATAGGTAAAAAGGTAAACTACTCTTTTTTAAATACTTTTGGTTGTGAAGCCTTGTCCACATTAACAAATAAAATAAAACAAAGGATGAGGCAAAATCAAAGAAATGTACCTTTATTGGATATGGTGTCAATGATTTTGGTTATCGCTTATATCATTATGAAAATGACAAAATCATTAGGAGCAAAGATGTAATATTCAATGAAAAGGTCTTGTATAAGAATTATTTGCAAGGAAAAGAAACAGGAAAAAGAAAACAGAGAATACACAGTGCTTGATGATATCACAGGAAAAGTGATGGTGTCTAAAAATCATAATGATCAACAGCTAGAACAACAACCACAATAGCAAAAAGAACCTCAAACACCTGAAAGTGGTGTTAGAAGATCTACTAGGATAAGTACACCCCATGAATGATACTCGCCTTCATTATGTTATGTATTGTTGATTGATTTTGGTGAGCCGGAATGTTATAAAGAAGTAGTGTAGGTAGAAACCAAGAAGAAGTGGGAGCAAGGCATGAAGGAAGAGATGGACTCCTTAGCACATAACCAGACTTGGGACTTAGTTAGCTTGCCGACAGGTAAAACAACATTGTAGAATAAATGGGTTTACAGGCTAAAGGAAGAAGATGGAGGTAGAAAAAGGTACAAAGCTAGACTTATGGTGAAAGGGTTTGCACAGAAAAATGGTATAGACAATGATGAGATATTTTCTCCTGTTGTGAAAATGACTTCAATCAGAATTATTCTAAGTTTAGTAGCAACTGAAGATTTGTATCTTGAGCAGTTAGATGTAAAGACAACCTTTCTCCATGGGGATTTGGAGGAAGAGATATATGTGCAGTAGCGACAAGGATATGAGGTAAAAGGGAAGGAGAAACTAGGGTGTAGGTTGAAGAAGATATTGTATGGCTTAAAATAGGCTCCAAGGTAGTGGTATCTAAAATTTGACAGGTTTATGTCTGAACAAGGCTATAGTAGTTGTCACTTTGATCATTGTGTTTATCTCAAAAGGAAAATGATGGTAGATATATTATATTGTTATTGTATGTAGATGACATGCTTGTTGCAGGTTCTAACATGTAGGAAATAGATGTGCTCAAAAGGAAACTGGCAAACTCATTTGCAATGAAGGATTTGGGTGCTACAAAACAAATCCTTGGTATGAGAATAACTAGATATAGGAAGAATCACAAATTAACATTGTCTCAAAGTGAGTACATAAAAAATGTGTTGAGAAGGTTTAATATGCAGAATGCAAAACTAGTTAGTATACCTTTGGGTAGCCATTTCAAATGAAGTAAGGAGGCATGTCCCAAGACTTAGGAAGAAATGGCTCATATGTCTAAAGTTCCATATGCATCAACAGTTGGAAACTTAATGTATGCAATGGTCTACACAAGGCCTGATATTGCACATGCAGTGGGAGTTGTAAGCAGGTACATGAACAATCCAGGAAAAGAACATTGGATGGCGGTGAAGTGGATTCTCAGATATTTGAGAGGTACTACAGATCAAGCATTATGCTTTGGTGGTTCAAACATTTCTCTATAGGGATATGTTGATGCAGATATGGCGGGTGATAGAGATAACAGGAGGAGCACAATAGGGTATGTGTTTACTGTAGGTGGAACAGCTGTCAGTTGGGTCTCAAAACTGCAAAGTGTTGTTGCACTCTCAACAACAGAAGCAGAGTATGTTGCTCCTATAGAGGCTAGTAAAGAAATGATTTGGTTACAAAGGTTTCTGGATGAATTGGGTAAAACGCAGGAGTTGGGCAGGTTATACAACGACAGGAAGAGTGCCATACATCTTGCAAAGAACTCTGCTTTTCATTCCAAGACTAAACATATACAACTCAAGTACCATTTCATATGATCAGCATTGGAATATGGACAGTTGAAGCTGGAAAAGATGCACACTAGCCAGAATCCTGCAGATATGCTAACAAAAGTTGTAACCAGGGAGAAACTGAGAATCTACTTAGTTTCAATTGGTCTTCAAATATGATGAAGAAGATGAGAAATAGATAGGTTCAAAGAGGAGTCATTTTCTAGCAAATGAAGTAGCGGTGGTGTTGTTATAATCAGTCTCCAAGTGGGAGATTGTTGGATGCGGAGCCTGATTATCTTTTGTATTCAAAGTTTTCAGCCGAATGTATACTCTAGGAAGACTATACACCCCTCCACGTGGGGGGGTGCAGGGGGGGACTTCTCCCCCCCGCAGGGGTTCAAGGGGGTAAATCCCCCCCGACTGGGGTGTTTGAGGGCCAACAGCCCCTCGGTAGGGGTTCAGGGGCAACACCCCTGAAGCTAAAAATAGATGTAAAATTGCTTGTAAAAGTCTAGTAATTTCTAGTCAATCTGGGCCGTTCATTAGGCGGATGATCTGATGGTAGAAGTTCTGTTTAATTTACGGTTTTTTGCCCTAGAAGGAAACCCCTCACTATATATGAGGGAATCGTATTGCGTCTATGCAGATCTGTATTTTTGAGTGGGGAAGAGAGAGGGGATTGAGAGCGAAGAGGGAGTTACAATGGATCTGTTGTAGGTTGTATCTCTTCAGTTTGTTGGATAATATAATAAAAGAAGGACTGGTTGTTTCTCCATGGACGTAGCCCAAATTGGGTGAACCACATATATCTGTGTCTCTCTTGTTTTATGCG
>APFE030086695.1:0-19245 GCA_000404065.3 Pinus taeda
ACAGACTTTCAACCAAGAAATCCATTGGGATGAGCCCTTATGAGCTAGTATATGGCATGGAAGCCAGATTTCCTTCATCTCTGGGCATTCCTACTATCAAACTGTTACAGGAGATTCAGGCTGAATCAAATGACATGCAGAGAAGAGTTAATCAAACCATTCATCTTCAGCAAACCAGAGAGCAAGTGTATGATAGAGCCCAAATGTTGTAAGAGAAGCTCAAAAAAATGTTTGATAAGAAAGCTAAAGCATAAGATTTCTGGGTTGGCAGCAAAGTTCTAAGGTGGGACTCATGAAGAGAGGACAAGGGAAAACATGAAAAATTTGATTTTCTTTGGAAAGGTTCATATATTATCAGCGTTGTGCAAGGCAATAACACATATTTCCTCAAATCTTTAGATGGCAACACAGTTGAAGAAGGCCCTGTTAATGGCCGAATGTTAAAACATTACCATGATCCCTTTTGATTGAGAAAAACAGGCGGTGTTATTTTCTGTACATAAATGTTTGTATATATCAGCACTTTATTTTATTTTTGTAACAGTGTGGATGCTAAAGCACGCAGAAGAAAGTAGGCAATGCTTCACAAATCACTAACAAATCAGTTGAGGGAAAGTGCTGTTTCCAGCCCAAAATTTCAAAATCAATCCAACAGCCAGCACTGAGAAGTTTCAATACACAGCAACAACAGAAGATCAAGGCAGTCTGACCTGCTGTTCTTGGCTTTTCACAAGGAGAAGCCATCCCCAAGTGGAGCCACTGTTAGCCTCCTACTGCAGCAGGTTACTCATATTTCATGATTGACATTTTTACAGGCCAAATATGTCATACTTTGCATGCTGCAATGCTCTATATTCACTGACAGACACTAAACAAGGAGGCCATGAAAGAGTGCTAGTCAAAGTTCATCTGTTGCATTCCAATTTTGAAGAGTTATTCCATTTTTGTAAAATTTTTAGCTAAAGGGAGGTCCAAACAGCTTAATCTTGGTCTCCCTAGGTTTCAATTTTCTGTTTTAGAATATAGAGAGTGAATAATCTGTCCAAACAGCTTAATCTTGGCGGATTCTTAGATAGGTAGAGAATCAAAGGAGCTCAACAGCTTAATCTGAGCCCCTGGAAGAAATAAGTGTAGATATAGATAGGAGAACAGTCCAAAAGAAAAAGTTGAAAAGCTGGGTTTGCAAGTCTAAGTGCACCCAAACCAAAAGAAGAAAAAATGTGAGGTAAGTAAGCTGGGTAGGTAGTTTTGAGGTTGCAGGATGTTGATTTGTGATCAATTTTATGTTTTCAAGTGTCATATCTATTCAGGTCACAATCATCAGGCAGTTTCATAAGGAGGATCTCAAATCAGGCATAACTAACTCCCCCTTCTTCCTCTTCCCTAAATCATTTACTGACTTCCCTTAAAGAGATCAAGATCTGCTTGATATCTCTTAGTTTCATCATTTTCCATATCATTTGCCTTGGTAAAGATCTTCTTTACCCAAGGAGGGTCCATACTTCCTCTACAAAGCTCTATCTCCCTTTAAAGCCTAAGATCTCTGAGACTTAGCGCCTTCTTCTCATTTTTCATATTAACTCCTGACATTATTATGTAAATCCCTATATATTTCCCTTCCCCCTACTAAAACTATGGTAATAATTCCCCTATGTAAATATCCCCTCCCTCTGGTTGAAACATAACCATAAATATCCCCTTGGGGAATTACTAAGTTCACCTGGATCTTAGTAAGAACCCTCATCTCTGCATAAATTTCCCTCTGAGGTGTTTGGACTCCTTCCAAAACACAAAAGCCCTCTCCAAATGCAAAAAACCACCCCCCCGCGCATTTCATTGGAATTAACTGGTGTTTAATTGATAAAAAACCAAAGTGTCGAAACACATTAACCCGAAAGTAAGGTTCGAACCCACCCGCGCCGTGAAAAATTAAACATTTAATGCGCGTGTTGTTCTGCTAAAACCCGTCTTGTTCCTTCCCCCGTTCACGGTCGGATCGCCTCCCCCAGATCTGACGGCCCTTATGCATATCGGGCGCCCTTTTGTGATGGGTAGTTAGCACCCGATGTCCGACGGTTTTACCGTCGTACACTGAGACAACTGGCAACATCCCATTGCATCGGGTTGCCCCTGACGAATACCACCTCCATACCAAAGGCGGTCCGATGCACTCCAAAAACCACCCTCCCCTCGCGTGACATGAGCGCCATGTCGTCTGCCAAGTCACCGCCAACTCACCCCTCCCTACCTGCGCCTTGCTGATGTCACCCTGCCACTATGTCCTTGCCACGTCATCACCCTGCTGTACTGCCACGTCACCCTGATGACGTCATCATACTGACGTCATCACCGTACAAGGGGGTCCCACTGCTGATGTCATGCTGATGTCAGCAGCTCACAAAATGTGCAAGTGCAAAAATCAAGCTTCGGAGCCCCCGATCGAATTTCTGAGGCAGTTTTCGATGCGCGATTAGCGCTAATCGCGCATCGCTACGGGAAATGGTCCATATTGGGGAATCTTTAGGGAATCTTTTGATTCCTCCCCCATTTTTGCACCAAAAAAGACAGAAAAGGCCCTATTTTGCAAATTTGAATGTATCAAAGGACAGAGAGAGATCCGGTTCAGAGATTAAAGAATATAAGAGCAAATGTAAAGCCAAAAACCATGTCGAAGAGTATCAGTGTTGCGGCGAAGTGTATCAGTGGAGATCTTCTCAGGGCTCGAGGCGAATGAAGCATTAAAGGAAAACCTGGAAAGTCAAGAAGCAGTTAAGGAACCATTCAAAGCTCACCAATATAAATGACTGCACATTAAAACTCATATCAGATCAGAGGACCAGAACTCAATGTACAGTTATTACAGAGCCACTGCACCAAGTCACTGAGGACACCACATCAACTCACTGTGATCCAGCTGCCTCTGGCACAACCCAAAGGAGACTTACTTGCATTTAATTCCAGCATAAATTAGGTTTTAGAAAGCTTTCCCACAGACCTGTTTAAGTCAGTTGTAATAAATACTTTTAGATATTTTACCTATATAGACCACCCTGGAAAATGTAATAGAGGTTGGTTGGTTGATCTTGGTTGGTTTGATTTTCTTTTCCTCGAGCAAAGACTCGCATTGTATGTGTGAAAATTTCTATAATCAAAGATTTCTTGAGAGTTCAGAGAATGAACTATGCACTGTGTTCAATTGGTTGAAGAATGATTATGAAATTCTTGTGTTGTTACATGACTCAATAAGTACTTCTTACCTCTGTATTTTTTTCATTCATGAATTATGTTCTAAACAAAATAAAGGAAGATTAGTTTAGAATTTGTTTAACTACACTCTGGACTCAATTTCTGTTGTTTCTTCATGTTTTCATCCGTTTTAGGCATAAATATGGATTCCACATGGCTCATATTTCCCCTAATTCATCATGTATGACCGTTATCCAGGGATTCTTGATTGCCCCTGGATAGATTTCATTCCCTTTCCCTCTTTTAAGTCGACTGAGAGATTCTTGACTGCCTCTCACTCCTTAGCTTTCATCCCATCTCCTTAGCCCGAAGATTGTGTCATATACAGCTACCCTGCTTCATATTTGTCTTGTGACCAAGAAAGAGATCCAGCAGTCTAACTCCATGACTCCATGCCCAATGGTTTTAAACTTATCATTCTATGCATGCCTCTCTATTTGAAAGCATCTTCCTTCCATTCAAACTCCATCCAAACCTAAACAAAACCCATTGAACCCAATAGCTAGCCTAAAATCATCATCAACAAAGATAAATCATTAAGAGAGAGCCCTCTCTGATTGCAGGTGGGCTAGAACCTCCAATCCAAAGATTGGTTTGTGGTTACCTCGGCCATATCCCTTCAGGAGCTTAGGGACAAACTGAGTGATAACATAACCAATCTACAATGGGATTGATTGTTGAGTAGTTTTTGGTATTAGAAGAGATGGAAGATACTTCAAGCTTCACCACTGCACCTACGGTTTGAATTTCATGAATTGGGATCAATTGTTGAGCAATTTTTGGTGCTAAAAGAGATAGAAGATACTTCAAGCTTCACCATTGTTTGGATAGGGTTCCTCGGGGTCAAGTTTTGGTACTTACTTCTTGTATAGTTATAAAGTCTCCTTGATTTATGGAAATAGAGCGCGAAGCTAATAAGAGTCAAAGGGGCTTTAGTCCCTTAGGTTGTTAGGAGATAAGAAGTTTTGAGACCCGCCCATGGTCTACGGACCATGGTATTGTAAAATCAAAGGATATATATAGAAGGGTCATAGCGAGTCTAGAAGGTAACTCAATTGATAGATGCTCATTGTTGTTGGATGTGACTTTTTACCTATTTTCAGCACCTTCTTTCCCCAATTCTGATCCTCTTATCCTCTAGGTCTATGAATTGATTAATCATCCTTTTTCTCACTTTTATAACCTATTCCACTGCCATGTTATTTTGTAGTATTTTAATGAATAATACGATCATTTATTCCATTTTGTGGTGTTAAGCTTAGGTATGTTCTATGCTAGAGAAATTTATTTAAATTTTCATAGTTAGCTATCACATCAGAATTAAGATAAACTGCAGATATAACATAAATATAAAATGCAGAAGACAAGCCAAGACAAGAGGACACAAGATATGGCACGAGCCAGGGACAAACCCCACAATGTGTGGGAAAACCCTTTGATCAAATCTTCTTTTATCTTCAAATTTCAGCAGAGAAAGAGAGAGAGAGAGATAATACATTTACAACAGAAGTCAACACTTTGACTTATCTGGATCTAAGCATAGTTTATTTCCTATAAAAATGAGATCAGTTGAAGACATTCTACTTCAACTAGATCTCTGACGTGATGACTTCACCTATCCATTTCGTTCATCTGCTACACCTTACCGTGTAGCGCCATCATGCTGCATCATGCATCTTCATGCTGTTCATGATCATTGTGTTGCCCATACATCGAGTTGTCCATGACTTCATACGTCATGCTACCCGTGTGTCGTGCTACTTCATGATTTCATCATACAACCCATACTTGTGATTACTAACCATGACAACTGTATATATAATCATGACTGCCCAGCGTATATACATGTCCAACGTATATATATAACTTATGTACTATAGTGTATATTGTCCAACGATTACTGCCCATCGTATGCATAGTGTAGCGCATATATAAAGACCCTACACATCAAGACCACATACATATTAAGACCCTATATACTGCTGGAGCAAGATCATACATATTGAGACCATATATACTTCTGTAGCGAGATCATATATATAAAGACCATATATACTGCTGGAGCAAGATCACACATATCGAGACCCTGTCATATAACGCTGATGCCATACATCTTTGTATCAATTTTCACACTAGAGCAATATCATATACCATCACGGTATTGCGATCATATGCCACTGGGGGATGTAATCATATGCCATTATAACCAGGGATATCATGTGAATATAATACCACATCATAGGTCGAATGTGAGACAATATACCAATGCGATTGTATAAAACCTCTACGGCCTCGACGAATATACATAAGAGACATTCACATACTCTATGAGTATATATAAGAGTCTTGGCATCCTCTGTGTGTATATGTATAACCTCTATGATGCATACATGACTTCTATGACTTATATAACATTGTATAAAACCTCCGTGGCCTCGACGAATATACATAAGAGACATTCACATACTCTGTGAATATATATAAGATTCTTTGGCATCCTTTGCATGTATATGTATAACCTCTGTGATGTGTACAGGACCTCTGTGACTTATATAACATTGTATAAAACCTTCGCGGCCAATATAACTCCTTTGCGATGCATACAAGACTTCTGCGATTTGAATTGATGCCATAACATGATGTGTGAACTCAAAAATGCGAGGTCATTATCCATAGATGCAAGAGTCCTGAAGTGTTAATTTTGCTTCATTGCGCTCGCTTCATAACTATGTAGAGATCCATATTATATGATTGTGTTGAATGCCTACGTGTAGAGTATAAGGCATGCTGTGCATGTAACATGTTTGCTGCATTATATGCCTGTGTGTAGTAGGGCTAGTTGTGCGTGTAAAATGTTTGCTGCATATATAGCTAGGGCATCATCCAATGTATCTTCTTGTGTGTCTCTCCTTCACCAAAAACCCAAGACGTGGTGAGGAGAAGATCACATGAAGAGTGTGTCTCTAATGACTCCAAATCCTCCCTTATTTATACCAAAAACGTAAGGTTGAATAGACATGACGTGTGGGCTTCTAGAGCCTACATAAGAGCTGGTTGGCTTGATAAGAATTACATAAACAAAATAAATTCATATCTTTATACATACTTATCAGAATCGGATGATCTTTCGATCAATCCTACACCTCTCGATGACAAGGATCCAATAAAAATATCAACCACCATAAATAAGCTAACCCACATGGAGTTTGGCCCTAGTTTCCAATTTGACATGTGGCTAACTAGGGTGAGCATTGGAGGAGAATTTTGGAAGCTCTTCTCCTTTTTAGGTGTGGCCGACAGAAACAAGGCTATGGAGTAAACAGGAAATGCTGATCAATTATAGAGCAAGGTAGAGCAGTTTTTTGTGACACCCTATATGTTGTTACAAATTGAATGTTGTTACACTACGCGCTAATACAAAGGTCCACTGTTACATTAAGGGTGGTTTCGCTAGTGATTTCCGTAACATCCTGAACCACTATTCACTCGCAAGATGTTGTTGCGTCGGAGCTGGAAAGTGTGGGTATTATTCCACATAACAACTATCGGCATTAGGAATTGTTTATTTTGGAAGAAACAGACCCAAGCGGTTGCAGTCCTAACTAATGTATATTTATATTTAGAAATAGGTTGTAACTAATTTTATTTTTTATCAGCATGAGAATTGTGAGATTCTCACGACTGATCTGTTTCTAATTTTGGGCATGTAATAACTATAAAAGAAACTCAATTTCCTATGTACAAGGATGATATATAGAAGAGTATTGTTACTTTTCTTCTATAACTCTGAATTATTTTTAATATTAATCACTACAGTGATGTTGTTACTTCTCTTTAGTTGATTCGTTAATTACTCTCATGTTATTCGTGCACCCCTGCTAAGGAGGAAGGGCCCTCCTCTTTGGCAAGGACTGCAGTGGTAGAGGTAGTGTACATTTTGGTTTCTTATATGTTATAATGTTTCTTGTTGTTGCTTTACAAATTGTGAACTATATTCGTTGTTGTTCCAATTTATATTATGCTGCTACACTGAGTTAATCAACAGAATGGTAGAAACTAGCTGGAGTAGATATTAGTCACTGTGTGGCACGCCCTTACTTTGGTAGTTGCAAAGTGTGATTTCAATTCTGTGGAGTGTTTTTATTTCTACATGAATGACTTGATTCAGCGATCTAATTCAGTGACATATTTTATTGTTCCTTCCATTTTTGCATTCTTGGTTGTAGTGTATTGACACAAACAATGCAAAATCCATTGAAACAACAAGACCTACCCTTGGTTGACAATTAAATGTTGAAATCTCAGTCAATTAGGATTGATTAAAACAACACTACAATTGTATGGGAATGTAAGCTAAGGTGGGAAAGACTGTTTCTTGAAATTAGGTGAAGGGAAAGGCTCCTACAGCTGAGTGTGCAGAGACCTTGGTAAGTCCGCAGGCTGAGTGTGTGGGCCCCTGCAGCTAAGTGCAGGGAAGAAGAGTATGTACTTGAAAGAATAAACCTAATAAAGACAGTTTTGATCCATAAATTATGTATCTGTGTATTTGTATTTACTTCTGTAGCTTTTATATTTTCGCTTTGTATCTGAAATCATATGAAGAAATTCTTATCTTATGCGTGAAAGTAGTAGATCAATATGATTTATTGATGTTAAGAATGTTTAAATACCTTCATGAAGGTATAGATGTAGTTTATGTGAATTACTGTAATTATCTATGTCGATAGGGTTAGGGTTCACGAAGATAGAACTAATCCCTAGAAGCCATAGGAACCCATTACACAGACCTCTGGATGCAGAAACCTAGTTTTTCATCCCCTAATATTGTTTTTGGGTGAGAGTGCAACCAACACTACGCAGGTTCTTTCCGAAAGGGCTAGCTGTTTAGGGTTTTGTTGGTTGGAGTAGATAACTTTGAACCTGGGTTAGGGCCCATCAAGCCAACAAATGGTTTCATTGCCAATATGGGGATCTATCTAAGGAATGTGTGATAAGTGGTTTCCCACTAAGAAATGAATTGAAAAGTGGATAGATAAAAAACTGCATGCGTTTGCAGCTCAAGAGAACAGGAATCTACACCTATCAAAGGAAGAGTGGCTGAATAGATACCTATTCAGAGATGAACATGAGATATTATTCTACTCTTTCCCCTGTGAATTGCATGAGTGGTTGTCCAAATTGGCGGGAAGTCAAGGTACATGGAAGCTTAAT
Organism: Pinus taeda; assembly: GCA_000404065.3. Lineage (NCBI taxonomy): Eukaryota > Viridiplantae > Streptophyta > Pinopsida > Pinales > Pinaceae > Pinus > Pinus taeda. The sequence continues at coordinate 8,458 of APFE030086695.1, forward strand.
GACCCTATTCCGTGGACCCCATAACTAGTGAAGTGCTTGGAGGCTTCAGAAAACAAAATCATGTGGGTTGTCAACCACTGGATCAATAATATTCTCATAGGATTCATTATTGAGTTAACAATTGATACGTCCACCAGTTATAGTGAATTAGAGCATAATTTTTTCAAGGGACCGAGAGGTAAGTACTTGAAATCCCTGAAGACCTGGATTAAGATGTTATTGTGTGAAAAACGGGTTATGCCTTTAAATTGATGTTTGGGACTACATGAAGTGGGAGAGCATTTAGAAGGAACCTAGATTCAAGTTCCAAATATAGTCCACAGTTAGGATCATATGACAGTGATGATGAAGGTAGTATTTTGAAGACTCCGTGAAGAGTGCTATAGATCATAAGCCAGGGTATCATAGGGATACCTCATCCATCCACTCCAATGTTGCCTCCACCTCTGCCTCACACACCTACACCTTTGCCTACACCTCCACCCCCATCATTCAACATGGCAAACACAATGAAGATGTTGGTATTTAAGGGTGTGGGGACTAAAGATCCTAAGTAATTTAGTTTGTTGCAGATCATTTATGGAAGGTACAACTTATTATTGATGATGATATGAAGAAAGTAGAGCTACTCATAGCATTATAGGATAGAGCATTGAGTTGGTATATCAAGTTTTGCTTAGGTAAACCCAACACGATTATGCTAGAAACCCAACAAGCACTGAACAATGAGTTTAAGAAACCCAAATCACAAGCCCAATCAGTAACATAATTTAAAGTGATTCAGTAGAGGGTGAATGATTCTACATGGGACTTTGATCAAAGACTGAAGTGTCTGATTCAGCAAACTAACATGATAATCATAGATTATCAACATAGAGACTGGTACATGGCTTCGCTCCTACCTCACCTAAGATTACCATTGTCCCAACATAAAATAGGAATGAAAGATGAATCCTTGGAGATTTCCATGAGATTGGAGGCTTCAGCTGTGCAGGATATGAATCTAGGGGTACAACAGATTCAGTCACAACTAGCCAGCCTGTACATGGAGTTATAGAGCCTCGTTATGTGGAATTTTTCATCTATGGATAAACACAACTTCCCTAAGTGGGTAGCTACACTTAAAACAATAGAATTAAAGAGTTTAACCTTTTCCTATAGAAGATAAATAAGACAAGGGACCTACTTGTTATCTTTCGCTTCCCTTTGTCTCCTTTGAATAGCTCTTGTCACTCCTTCTCGAACTGAATCTGCTTGATCAGTACCTGCAATCATAAACAAAGGACAAAAACCAATCAAAGAAAGAGATCTATCTATTATAAGCAAATGTAATCGAAAGCATTTACACATATAATCATCATACATAAGGAAAATAATATGGAAAAAGGTGTAAACAACTTTATTAAGTAGAAGGAAGAGTTACAACCAAAGAAGTCTAATCCCATGTCACTCATCCAGCTTGAGTTCCATCCTTCATCACACCAAAAGCACAACACTCCAGTAGCATAACAATACTTGCTTATGATCTCAAACCTGAAACCAACAGTATCTCCTTACAATTCTTCAAAGTCCAACCCCTGATCATTACGATGAGTGCTCAATTTATAGGGAAATGGAGGTGGTTTTGTCATAAATTTGGCATTGAATAAATTTCCAATTTGGGAGTTAGTTTCCATGGAGGAAGGGATGAGAGGATAGGAGGTTATTTGATTCATTCCCTATCCAATTTTGAGCTCATAGGAGAGGATAAGAGGTGGGAATATTCTAGAATGGTCTAGAATGTAGGAATATTCCCACAACCCTATGAAGATTTCACTCATTCTTGCCCAACCCAAGTGAAAGTGGGCTTAGGTGCTTTGCAGAGTAGGCTTGAATGGGCCTAAGTGCTCTGTAGGGCATTCACTCTTGACAAAGGCTACGCTTGTCCCTCAAGAAGTCATTTCAGGATGTCTTCAGGCTAGGAAACTCTCAAGAATGATGGCATTCAATGTGATGACTTTTCTAGGGCATGTAGAAACTGAATTAGGGTAGGATGAGCCCTAGTAGTACTGATCTGAATGTTGGGAGTGATGTTCCCAAATAGACCTGTAATAGCTGCCCCTTGAAGCATGAAGTTGAAAATGATAATTTCGAGTGATATTCTTTACAATGTGATGAGGAGGTTCCAAAGCTGATGGTGACCTACATCAATTACAATACATAATATCATGATATTTTGGATTTTTCATGAATCGTTGAGGGAAGGAAAAACCATGCTCAAAATATAAAATTTTCATTACATGTACATAAATCAAATAGTTATCTGCAGATATAGACCCATGATAGGATGACCATTTGTGTAAAGCCATTGTACAAATGATTTAGTACTCTCCTGAAATCGAATCTGGGATGGATGAAACTAGATCCAGGGTCTTCTATCTCGCTCAATCATTTGCTCAAATATGAGTCTAACCATGTGAATATGTGATATGAAGTCGAACATGGGAATACACCATCTGATTACCATCCAATAATGTAAGCCGTTAACAGACGCGAGAGAAATCACCGATAATGATAATGATCCTCAAGGTACTGTAGTACATTCTACATGGTGTGAATGGATGTTTTGATGTCTAACACCATGGAAAGTCTTTCGGTCGAAGGCCAATGATGTCAACCTATCGCCGGAAGTGAGAAACTTGCCATTGATGTATGCAAGCCTCAAGGTACTGGAGGGGTGTTTCTAAGTCAACTTCTTGGATAATGTGCTAACATTGACAAGAAGCGACTCGTTGCAGGAGGCCTTGATGTATCCCACATCAATGACATGAAACGAGTGTAATGGATTTTGGAGAAAGAATGTGACTAAAAGCACAAGGTTTAGGAATGGCAGTAATGAAAATGAAGGTTTATGAGTATTTCAAAGGATGAATTTAACTGAGTGACTTCTATGAACATGTCGGCGACACTGAATGAATTGGTAGCATTGACCCAAAACCAAAGTAATGGATGGTATGATAGACCATAGGTATGATAACCATCAAGTAGGTAACCCAACCCAAGTAGTCACAGAGATGAAGTGAAAGTGTCATGTTCAAGAGCGACTTGCTACCATAAAGGAGAAAAAAACCAAGGCTCATCTAATAGAAGAGGCTGATAGAATGGAAATCACGAGGGTTAAAATGGAGATGGGTTCATTTTTACACAAGCTTGAACCATAGTAAACTATTCTTAGATTTAGATTCATGTTTACACAAGCTTGAAATGAAAAACTATGCTTGGATTCAGTTTCATTTTTACACAAGATTGAAATGTAAACCTATGCTTGGGATTGGTTTACATGCCCCCAGCATGATGACTCAATTCTAGGTGCATGCCCCCCAAACTTCATTACATTCACCTAAGTAGACTACTAATGGAAATTAGGTGGATGGAATGAAGGTTAGTTTACGAGATTAAGTGAAAGACTCGACTAGGATTTTACGAGATCTAATCAAAGACTCGAATTGGAACTTTTCTCCAGGAGACATTGTTTCATTTTTTAATGAGCTTGACATAAGATAAGGAACTCTGCTCAGATTCCTTGTTTCATTTTTTAATGAGCTTAACACAAGACATGGAACTATGCTCTAGGACCCGTTTCATTTTTTAATGAGGTTGACATAGTACAAGAATTATCCTCATATTCCTTGTCTCATTTTTTAATGAGCTTGACAGAAGACATGGAACTATGCTCTGTGACCCGTTTCATTTTTTAATGAGGTTGACACAGTAAAAGAATTATCCTCATATTCCTTATTTCATTTTTTAACAAGGTTGACACAAGAAGAGGAACTATCCTCATATTCCTTGTTTTATTTTTTAACGAGCTTGACACAAGACAAGGAACTATGCTCATACCCTTTTTTTATTTTTTTTTAACGAGGTTGACATAAGACCAGGAACTATCCTCATATTCCTTGTTTCATTTTTTAACGAGCTTGACACAAGACAAGGAACTATGCTCATAGCCTTTGTTCCATTTTTTGACGAGGTTGACACAAGACTATGAACTATCCTCATATTCCTTGTTTCAGTTTTTAACGAGCTTGACACAAGACAAGGAACTATGCTCATACACTTTGTTTCATTTTTTAACGAGGTTGACACAAGACCAGGAACTATCCTCATATTCATTGTTTCATTCTTTTAACGAGGTTGACATAAGACCAGGAACCATCCTCATGATTCCTTGATCATGACTCGTAAAAGGTCATGACTTCCAAGAGGTTCTCATCAGATGGGAGAACAATGTTCTAGAAGGGATACATAGCAAGGCATTCATTAGAGATATCTACCCTGAGTACATAGTATACAAAATGATGGAATTGATCGTTAGTTGATGTAGGCATGGAATGGGTTGCCACATAATTGACCTGTGGCGGGGAAGATACCATTGGGACAAAAGGACCATTTAGGGAAGACGTTTGACTAGAGCCATATTCAGACTGGGAAATTAAAGCTGGTCAATGGTGACAATTTTTCCTTCATGCGGGAAACACATGACTCAAAAGAGTGTTGAAACAATAGCTCCCATGTCATAAACATAGTCGCACCCAAGAAGTAAATTGTAATTTAAAGGGCATGGGACTAGCATCACATTGAGATAAAAAATATTTCCTCCCAAAGTAATAGGTAACTGAGGAAGGATCCCTAATGGTTGATTGGTTCCTCTATTAAAAGCCAACAGATTCTAGGTAACAGGCCCAAGTGGCAGCGAACCAAGCACCTACAAAGCAGGGGAGGAGAGGATACTCATAGATGCACCTTCGTCTATAATAATGCTAGGTACAACCATCTTACAAACTTGTATTATGATCTGGAAAGGCACATAAGAAGGAAGATGACATCTTTCTAGTCAATTCCAATCAAAGGAAGTGACCAGACTACTTGTAAGGGGTACCATAAGAATGGGAGAATTACCCCCTTGAGTTACAAGAACAAGAGGATTTCCCTCTTGTCTTGATGGAACAAGAGGGTTGCTCATTGCAATATGAAGAAACGAGAAGAACCTAAGTGATATTGTACTCACTCTCTATGGGAAAGGTACGATTAACTGAAGGTGAAATCGGGTCAGCCGTTTCATTTACTTGTGATTGGTCAGGTATAAACCCATGGGATTCACATATAGGGAGAGTGGGTTTGACCAACGGTTGATTTGGATCAGTCACTTCATCAACTAGTGAAGGATTAAGGGAGAGTCTCGTGTAACCTGATGGAATTTTCTACAAAGAAGCAAGATAGTTATCCAACACTTTTTTGGCTTCATCTAGATAGGGAGAAAGGTGAATGGGGTGATTCCCTTGACATAACCTACAGGGGAACTTAACTTTACCCTTCTTTCCATGAACTTTACTACCACTAGTTGATGGTGTGTCACTAGCATGATCTCTATAAGTTGATGACGTAGGATGATGTCAATGAGAAGACCATTCCTCTAAGATCTAAAGAATACCAGAACAATTTCGAAGAAGATGGTCTCTCATAAAACATTTCTAAGGATATCAAAGTTTGTGGGGCTTATCAGACGATTTCTCATCATAAATTGCATTCGAAGCAATGGTTGCTTGGTTGGCCCCGTGCTAAATTTTATTCTTCTTCTTCTTCCCTTTCTTCTTCTTCTTATCCACCTAGTTCCTAGTGTCAATACTTTCGCCAGGCGAAAAGGAAGAAGGGGAGGAAGGAACAATCGATGAAGAAGGCAAAGGGTCAACTTTAGGATCAACTGGAGGTTGATTTTGTCCAGTTGTAGAAATATTTTTTTGCGGGGCCAAGGAGGTTGAGAACAACCATACTGGAAATTCGATGGTAAGTCTTGGAAGGGACAATGAAGCCATATAAGGAGCACCAATATTTCCGAAAGGAGGAAAAGGACTAGGATTCCCCTCAAAAGGAATTCCTTGCTCGGTGGACTCCGGAGTTATTTCCATATGTCTCAACCTAAGATCAACTAAGGAGTGACTTGGAGGATTTTACCCATGGTCAATTAATTTATTTTAATCAAAATAACATAACATAACAAAAGAGGGATAATCTAGGCAAAAGGATTACCAAGTAATTGTGAACTAAAATATATTACCTCAGTAAACCAAGGACTTAACATATGTGCAAGCAAGCTCCCTGAATGTTGCGTTCGGTGTATCAAAGTGTACAAGGCATCTGACTCGGTTACCTATGGATGGATAGCAACCTAATGTATTCCTCCCATATATACCTCAAAGTACGTGGAGGTCCAATCCATGTTAGTGTTGTCTAATGCGAAACTGCACAATGAGAGAATTCCTTTATACTTTACATACTGTAACACCGTTCTATATACCTGAAAGTATGTGGACGAGCTATGATATACTCACGTACATGGAATGAGGTATCACACTCGAAATGTATTGCAGACAAGTTAGTGACAATTGCTATGTTTTACAACGCTGGAACACATCTCTAGCCTAGACCTATAAATGTTATGCGTTAAGTTACAATGTTCCATTAGGTTAATTGAGATAACTTTTAAGTTGATATTCTTAATAATTTTCCTTTCAAGGTTCACCACACAATGCATATTTTCAATTCCTAGAATGCAACTAACATAAGAAACATTATTTTAACAATGAAAACCGTAGCTAGTAAGGGATAGAGCAATTAGATCTTTGACAAAGAGCAAAGAGAACACCTGATGCAATTTACCTAGCTATTCCTATTGAGAATTCACAAACTAAAATATGCACTGTGAAAGTTTTTCTTTTCAGTCCCTTTAGTGTTTAGATGAACAAAAAGAAACTAGATGCACATACAATCAATCATTACTTTTCACAATAAACGAAGACTTTACGACAATTTAGTTTTTAAAGAAATGAAGACTTTACGAAACTTCCTTTTCAGAAAATACTAATTGATATAAAATAACTTTGACAATGAATTGATAATGATAAAGAAAACTCTTAAGAAACACTAAACAATCAAGGTCAAAGTAAGGTTAGGAGAAAAGATACAAGTTGATTTCAGAACCATAGAAACATTGATCTTTAAACAAACAACATCAGAAGCAAAATTGGAAAAATCCAAGCTAAATATGGGTTTTTAAGCTTAAGGAGGATCAACGTAAGTCAGAGTGGGAGTAACTATGTTGCAGAGCACGGTCTCTAAGCCAAGGGTGCTCTGCAGAGCACTGTCCCCTGACCAAGCCTGTGCTGAGGCCAGAGAGGCCAATCAAAAGACATCTAACCTCAATTTTTTGACCAAAAACACTTCAAAAAGACTGAAATAAGATCAATTAAAGCAAGTAAAGTCTACTAGGGTGTACTATGATGAGGATAAACTACCCATAATGATGGTCATTTCCCAGTGGATTCGCTAATTTTTTATGTGGAATTTTGCATCTACGGATAAACGCAACTTCCATAAGAGGGTAGCTACACTTAGAACAATATAATTAAAGAGTTCAACATTTTCTTATAGAAGATAAATAAGACAAGGGACCTACTTGTTATCTTTTGCTTCCCTTTGTCTCCTTTGAATAGCTCCCATCACTCCTTCTCGAACTGAATCCACTCAATCAGTACCTGCAATCATAAACAGAGGACAAAAACCAATCAAAGCAAGAGATCTATCTACTATTAGAAAATGTAATTGAAATAATTTACACATATAATCATCATACATAAAGACAAGAATATGGGGAAAGGTGTAAACAACTTTATTAAGTAGAAGGAAGCGTTACAACCAAAGAAGTCTGATCCCATGTCACTCATCCAGCTTGAGTTCCATCCTTCATCACACCAAAAGCACAACACTCCGGTAGCATACCAATACTTGCTTATGATCTCAAACCTCAAACCAACAATATCTCCTTACAATTCTTCAAAGTCTAGCCCCTTATCACTATGATGAGTGCTCAATTTATAGGGAAATGGAGGTGGTTTTGTCATAGATTGGGCATTGAATGGATTTCCAATTTGGGATTTAGTTTCCATGGAGCAAGGGATGAGAGGACAGGAGGCTATTTGATTCATTCCCTATCCAATTTCGAGCTCATAGGAGAGGATAAGAGGTGGGAATCTTCTAGAATGGTCTAGAATGTAGGAATATTCCTAGAACCCTATGAAGATTTCACTCAGTCTTGCCCAACATAAGTCAAAGTGGGCCTACTTGCTTTGTAGAGCAGGCTTGAATGGGCCTAAGTGCTCTGCAGCGCATTTACCCCTGACCAAGGCTTCACTGGTGCCTCAAGGAGTCATTTCATGATGTCTTTAGGCCAGGAAACTCTCAGGAATGATGGAATTCAATGTGATGACTTTTCTAGGGCATGTAGCAACCGAATTAGGGTTTGATGAGCCCTAATATTACTGTTCTAAATATTGGGAGTGATGTGCCCAAATAGACCTATAAAAATTCTTGAGAATGGAAAGGAAGTCCAACCAAAGGTGTGCGTGGAATTTTGGTGCCTGAAAAGTAAATGCCATGGTCATGATAAGGACCACTGCCTAGTCTATTAGAATTGCCTTATTTGTGGAGGTCATGTCCCCCTGAAGCTAGAAAAAATAAATGGTCGAGCACAAGAGTAGCCTTATGGTGCGAGACCTATTAAATCTATGGGGAACATGCGACTGATAACTATCATCTCCTTCAGAAGTTTGGCAAAATCCACAACAGTTGTTCTGCACTTTCTGTAAATCGGTCCGGAATGATGAGTGCAACTATCAAAGTTATGAGCTGGTGATGGAGAGAACCCCTACGTATAGGATGTAGATGGAAAATCAGCCTTAGTATCAGGGCGTGAGTGCAACGAATGGAGGATTCCAAGGCAGAGGAAGAGGACGAGGAGGAGGAGCTGGAAGGGGTTGCAGATAGATTATTTGTTACAATTGTGGATAGGTAGGTCATTTTGCACATGAATGTCAAAATCTGATGCACCCCTCCTATCAGTATTTTCGGTAGTTTTACCATGTCATAGAATATTTCCCCATACTTATAGCAAATATGCAATAAAGGAAAGCTTAAATACCTATGCAGAATATTAAAATTATGAGAGTGGAGCCTCGCAAATAGGATCCTAGCATCAATATTGTGACACGAAGCAGTATAGCCATAGGAGAAGATAAGGGGAGGTAGCCAAAGGCTGAAGGATGGGTGCAGAAGGTTGTTTAGAAGGAAGTTGGGTTTTATCTAAGCCGTGCAAAGGAAACCTTAATGGAAGCTAAAAAGAGCTTCGCGGAAGCTTCTACATCCGGAAGTCAAGGAAAATCTGAAGGAAATGATAGTGCACAAGATGTAGACCCTTTGTTGTTAGCAACATTTTTGAAGACTTGTATGAAGCTTCTACAACATAGAAGGGCTACAGGAGTTGATTGATAATTTTATAGGTAATATGAAAACTTCTCTAGAACAACGCGCAGTATGCAAAGTAGGAAAACGTAATAAGCGAACATGTCATGAGATGAGACTAACTGCACAAATTGGGGAGTATGATGGATGAGGTAATTCTCGATTTAGGATCTGATGCGAATGTCTATCGAGGAAAATGTGGGAAGAATGAGGAGAACTCTAGTGCAATGGTATCCTATCCAGCTACACATGGCGAACCAGCAAAAGATCATTGCTATGGGGCGCTTGTATGAGGTCACGGTAGATATTGAAGGAGTGATCACCCTAGATGACTTTGAAGTGATCGAGATAGTTGAAAATAGTAACCCTTACCCTATGATACTAGGAATTGATTGGGACTTTGATATGGATGTCATCATTAATCTCAAAAATCACAAAATGAAATTCGAAAGGAAGGAGCTCAGGGTTATTGTTCCACTAGATTCGATTGAGGGTGTGCGATATACTGAACCTGTCTGCGATTATGAAGAAGAAGACAACCTTGTTATAGACATTTTTGGGCACTTCAACCCCAATCAAAAATGTCCATAAATTTAGGGCTCTTAAGTCCCTAAAAGTATTGCTTCACTGCCTAAAGGAACAAGGTCAACTGATTACATCATCTCCCAGAATTTCTCCACTGAAAACTGCTCATAAATGGTCAAAACTAGACCATACTGAAAGCTCAATGCAGAGGGTTCGATGCATATCACCTTCCCAATGTACAAGGTGCGATACATACTGTTTTGCACCTCTGTAGGGTGCGATGGTTGGGAATGGACAAATGGCAGGGACAAAAATGCGAGGTGGGAGATCATGGAATCTTCCAGAAGCTTCCCTCTGGCACTTGCCACTCCATTTTCGACCAGGGATGAGTAAGAGATCATCATTCTCCAAGTGGAAGCAAGAACTATCAGAGAGAAGACACTAATCAAAATCCCAAAAGATGACTCACCTCTTTGTAATCATCTATATATGGATCCCTCATCACAGAGATCCAGGAGGCTGGAATTTTGTAACTTATAGAGAAGTTTTGTTGGTATTCTGGTGTAAATTCACAGTGTTGGGTGATTTTTCTTTGACTGAGGTGAAGAAGGGCTTCTTAGCTGGAGGATGATGCTAGGTCAAAGCTCATGGTTGTAATCTTCTTGCTACTTTTTATCCGAATAAAGCAATTCTTGTTTCCTTCCATATTCTTGTGTACTTGTTTATATATGCTTGTATATGGTTAATTCACATCTGATTCTGCATTATTTATGAACTTAGATCCTTGTTTCTTGCATAGTAGTATGTGTTGTGTGTGGAGCATGATTGTTCAGAGGTCTTTGTTTCAGCCGGATGTATACCCCAGGAAGTTTTGTACACCCCTCCACGCGGGGGGGGACTTGTTCCCCCTACGGGGGTCCGGGGGGG
>APFE030086698.1:1711-40323 GCA_000404065.3 Pinus taeda
CTCATAGACCATGATCCATATGTCTAAAAATAGACATAGTCTAAAAATAGACATTGCGCCAAAAATAGCCTGCGGGCCCACTTAGTGAAGGCGACTTCTTTTCACTAAGCTCCATCATCTTGTTGCATTTTCAACAATGGGTGTGGATCTGGTTCTGATTCATACCAGAGACAAAGGAGCAAGCATTTAAACCAAGAGTACGAGTAAGCTAATTTACTAGCATATTTTCCAGTTACAGATGTAAGCATCTTGAGACCTTATTGATCCCTAATAGACAAGTCTTGATCTAAGCGCATAGAAAACAAAAAGCGAGGGTTGTTGATAGTTAGGTGAAGAACGTGCAACTTTGTATTTGCATCTTCAGGCATTCTTTCTTCCCGTTAACGCATCTATAACAAGTCATTTTAGTTCTCGTATGGCAATTACTTATTATTTACCTAAAGAAAAGGTTATAGGTGTGTGATTTATTTAGATGGCACAATAGAATCATACCAAATTCTTATTAATAGTGGGATTTGAGCCTAAACGAAGGCAAGGCTTCAACATATAAAGGGGAACACAGTCAACCTAGCTCAACGTGTAGTCTTGAGCAATTATTAATACATCAACAAGTTATTCGCAAATATAATTTGTAGCAAAGCTTTCAGTCCCATATCCACCAATTAATCGAGCAAAAGTAGCAAGATCATAGTCGGTAGACGACCAAGAGGCATTGATTAGGTTGAAGAATTAGTTTACTTAGCAGTTGACCCATTTTCCATTGACCCAACACTTCCTCACACTTGCATTTGAGTCAACATATGAGAAAGCCGCATAGACTACAAAGCAAGCACCACTAGCATTTGATCTTTATCCATATCCCCAGTAGCACAATTCTTATATTCAGTCTCGCAAATCCAATTCATCACCTTGTGGATCCATATCTAGGTGCACCCGTGCTAGAACGAGAAGCAAGGTAGCGCACCAGAGGGGCATAACTTCTTACATATCCTCCAAGGTCAGATTCAGTTCCATTCTTTGCCCAGACATAGGTCCATAGTTGGAGTCAACACCACTGCCTCGTCCAACATACCCCCCCACAAGTCAAAGCACAGGTATCAGTAGCAAAGGTAAAGGCATAATCAACATATGCTGTTGTTTCAGATCCATTACCAGTACCAGCTTTAGATCCAGTAGAAGTAACATACCTTCTAACAATAGAGGTAGATGTTTAAGAAGGTGGTTAAGAAGTGGATTAAGTTGGTCCAGTCGAATAACCAGCATATCCAGCAACGTATATAGGGACATAGACAATTTACCTAGCAACATTCCTTGTATTTCTAGTAGATCCTGTTGAGTAAGAATATCAAGTCGTTGATTCAAAAGTTGATAGAGCAAATGTTTAGTTGGTTTGGAAACCTTTCGCTTATCTGATCTTCCCTTGACCTAGTTCTTTCCTCCCACCTGGAATCCATGGAGGGCACGGGATTCGTTAGGGGACTTTGTAAGGCCATTTCACATTCCAGGCTTTGAAAAGGCCCTGTCTTCTTGCTGGCTAGGGTGTCATTCTAGCCTATTTTATTCCCTCAATGCTATCCCGATTTCAGGTCACGAAGTGGTGATATAGTGCATTTAAATGGCCAATGAATCGATTTCTCTAGGCACATTGCCTAAGCATCTCCATCTACGCTCTCTTTTGGCTCTTCCCTCACTCAATATATCAATCACTAAAGAAATAACTATATGGATCCCTCCTAATGGCTCCCCTCCCCATTTCTTTATGTCTTTCCTCCCCGTCTCTAATCCTTGCTTTCCTAACTAGTGAAAAGAGGAGAAAGAAGATCAAGACCTGGTGAAGAAGACAACCATCCTTGGGTTGTATATGCTCTTGTAGGAAGAACTGTAGCTCATCATTAGAAATCCCCAACAAGGTAGGTGAGAGAGGGCACCCTTGCTTCACCCTAATGGTGCTCCGGAAAAGTCAGAAACCCCACGTGCAGTACAGAGGCATCCAAGAGAAAACTTGTAAAGGCACATGATGGAAGTGATAAGGATATTTAAAATGCCAATGTCCCAAAGCCGTTGGAATAGGGCCTCACTCGGAACTGAGTAAAACAATTAAGAAGGTGACAAAATCCTTACTTTGTGGGATACAAGTTGATCTTCTAATAACTATAGGTGAGTAAGACGAAGAGCGGTAGACAATGACTCAGTAGTAGCTAGTGATAGAAGGCCCATTCAGTAGTAGTGGCAGAAGTAAGGGTAATAAGTCACAATGAACCAATCAATATAGTTCGGTAGGTAAGGTTGCTTGGATGTAGGGTTAGCGAGCGATAGGTAAGGTTCGTTTAGACCATTTGTTTGTTCATGTGCCACTTATTTGGGTAAGAGCTCATCGTTCGACTATTAAGGGTGAGGGGTTAAGAGATAGAAGGTTGAAGTTTATGGCTCGTAAAGTTGGCAAGTGATAGAAGCAGTAGACGACATAGCTAGCGAGTATCGAGCGATGGAAGCACAGTAGATAGTGAGATAGTTAGCGCTATGAGGTGTTGAGCAATGGAAGATATGTTGCTCGTTCCATTGCTTGTGGTAGGTCATTCACGGTTAATCAATTAAGGTTGCTTGGCAGGTTTGGTTTGCTAGCTCAGACACTTGTTGGACGAGACACTATTTCATGACAAAATCTTGGTTCGGCTTAGACCACTTTGATGGGACAACTTCTTTTTCATGGAAAACTTGTGGGTAGAGAAAGTAAGAGAAAAAGAAATATAATATTGTTAAGCTTTCTCTGCTAACTCAACGCTAACTCAGGATTGCATTAAGCTTGCAGGAGCTAGAGCTATGCAGAGGAGGTCGAACCTGAATACGAGGTTGACGCGTAGGAGGGAAAACATACTGGTTGTTCACTTCAGAACCAACAGACTCACTGGCGGGCATGTGTTGGTGTCTAGGTAGGGGTGATTTATCTACCTGATTCGGACATTGATCTTATCAATCTGGGTGCATATCCTTTCAAGGCAACGCACAAGGTATATGCAGGGGCAGATGCGTGATCCTTCCCAAACAAGGGTTCGTGGTTTAAGATTCAAAACATAAATGCAAGATTAACCATTTACAAAACTGCAGAAATAATCATAAACAATAAAGAACTATAACAACACACATAAACTGATAAATCACATACACACAAAGACGCAGAACCTGATCAGAAGAGCGGGCCCAGCTCTTTGATCAGGGCTGTGTTAGCCACGAAAAGAATTAGAACAACAAAATGGATGATCTTTTATTAATCGGTAACAAAGGTTTACAACACTGATGGGTGAACCCCCATTCAAAGGATCAACCTGCATTTTATACACAGCGAGGGATATTAACAGATCTCCCAGAAACATAGCAACTGAAGATACAAAGATATACATCTATTGAAACGGCATTAGCATTAGATGTATGAGATAGCAAAAAGGCCTAAGAATAGTTCAGGGAGCTTGTTCCCCGAGCTGCGCATCCTCCTTTGGATCGGTCGTTGACAGTTCTGTTGCAATCCGCTGAGTTGAGGGTTCCTATTCTCATGCTACGGTCAAACACACAGTTTAGTACCGCAAATAGATAGACTCCATGCATTTTACTTCATTAATTAAAATATACCAATAGGACAGTAAAGGGGGAATTTACATTGTAAGTTTAACATAACAACATGGGTAAATGAGTGCAAAAATGTCAACAAAGGGTAATGGAAATAGGTAGAAAGATGGCCCGATTTGGTACCCAAAATCTCCCCCCAACCAGCCTACTGCATGTCCTCATGCAGTCCTCCGCTTTCGCAAATCTGGTTTCGTAGACTGTATGTTTCATGACGTTGGGCAAGATCATATTCCACGGCCATTTCTATCCCTGGAACTTTAAATCTGTCCGAGAGGACAACTTCCTTCCACCAATCTGTCAAGATATAATAAGCTGGAGAATAATCTTCAGTAGGCAACCAGAGAACAGGGAACTGGAACCGGAGCCCCATCCACCGAGACCCACATGTCTGGACACATGCCACATACCTGGGCACCCTAGTAAGTACGCATGCAAAATTTGGTGCCCCAAAAGGTGATCTTTCCCTGACGGCTGTTGGTGACATCATCCACCTCCTCTGACAGCAACTAAGGGCCTCTTTTTGAAATGTGGTTAGTTGCTTGACACAAAGATCAAAACACAATTTTTGTGTCCTCACCATTCTATCTCTATTTCCCCAATCCCTAGAAAGGTGTGCTTATTGAACATTGTGTTTGACCTCTCATGCTCCCCTCTTACTATAAATGGCTTGGTAACCTGATTGGATTCAAAAGTGTTACTAGCCTTCTGCCAATGAATCTGATTAAAAGCGTAAGAGGTGAGGGCCCTCAAATGAATGTCCCCCACATACGGGACTGGGTTAAAATCTCTATCCAGCCGCAGTAAGTACTCGTGCAAGTACAATTCACACATCAGATGTTGTGTTGGTACATTGTGACTCCTCAAAATCTGGAGGAATTACACACCGTCCTCCATCTCATAGCTGACCTCATTCTTAATACTTTCCATGCAGAATAAAAGGAAATGTTCATGCAAAAATAAGGAATAACAAGAAGCAGGGGGATGACATGCCATAACCTCTTGCACCAGCTCGAACATTTGCTCCTTGTCGGCCTTCAGCTCTGCCACTTTCTTCTCCAGCTGCTCCGTTTTGAGTTGTTGTTTTGCATGTCGTAACCTCATCACATCCATGCGCTCCACATATTCAAAAATTGTTGTGGAGACCCTTTCCTCAATTCTTCTGATCTCGTTTTTATATTGCGCCGCAGTAGATTTACAGGACTGAATTTCAGCTATTAGGGCATACTCCCGATCTTCAAACAATTGGTCGATCAGATCTGTCTAAGTGTCGGCAGAGGTCATGACTATCTGGTCTACTTGAGTTTCTGCATCAACTCAGATAGTTTTGGCCTTTTTGGCTTGCCGTTTGTGCTTCCTTAATTGTCTCTGCATTTTATTCACCTACTTTCTTAGCTTCCTCACTTCCATTTTGAGCCGCATTGTTTCCTTGAATTGCAGCTGAAGCCTGATACTTTTGTTTCATTGGAAGCCTTCGTTGTTTGCACAGCTCCACCCACTCTTGCTTGACTAATATTTCCTCAACCGGAGGCAAATCCCTTGAAACATCTTCTGTTGTGTTGACTGGGGGATTTTCATTCCCTGCTCGCTCTTCTCCACTTATTTCATTCTCAACAGCACCCTTGCCTGGTCGTATCATTGGCTGAGTCGTTGGGACCGTTTCACTTGGTCCCTCCTTTTCACCAACATCGATCTCCTCTTCGTGCACCCACACTGCGACTGGCGATGTGCTAGCGAGACATTCTCTCGTTGCTGTGTTTCCTGGAATTCCTCCCGGTTCTCCAGCCACCAAACTTTCTTTTCTCCTCCCCTGCTCCAAGGCACCCGCCACCTGAGTGGCTTCCAATCTGTAAGTTTGTGGCCTCTGTAATAGATTCAGAGCCACTGGAATTACAAAATCTTCTTTTTCTCCCCGTCGAGGTGAACGAGTCACCCTCGCTCCTTTTGGAATCGAGGCAAAGAAAGGAGACTGGGGTGCATCTTCTACAATTGGCCCCGAAGTTGACGCTGGTTCTTGTGGTACAATGTCAACCTTGTGCCCTAGTACTTCTACTGCTTCCTTAACGGGTTCCACAGTTTCCTCAACTCTGGGCCCTTCTTGTCTTTGTCCTTCCTCTTCTCTGAGTTCCATGGTCAAAGTGGTCACGACCTCTTCTTCAACTAGATTGTCCTCCTCCATTATTTCCATGGTGGCAGGAGATCCCTGGGGGGTTTCCTCAGTCACCATATCAATTTCTTCGCCCACGCTAACCTGTTGTGGGTCTGCTCCCGTGACTGCAATAGCGTCCTCTTGTTCTGCTAGTTCCACGGGTGAAGCTGGTTCTTGTGGTACAACCTCATTCGTGGTACTAGAGGGCCTTTCTTCATCAGCCCCTATGTCTGCCATTGTCTCCATACTTTCTACTTGGTCTTGGGGAGCTACTTCATCCCCCAATTCCTCTGTTTCCATCTCCATTTCCTCTGGTTCCTCTTGATCAACATAGTCATCTTCGACAAGATCCTCCTCCATAGATTCAGATTCTTTTGCCCTAGCGGCCATAACAGCTGCTATCTGTTCCTCCATGGAGTCTTGAAACACCTCCCATGGAATCAGAATCTGTCCAATGGCGTTCATTATCAGCAGCCGCACCAACCCATGATGAGTGATGATCGCCAGTACCTGTCGAGCCCCCTGAGCCAAATGTGCCATTAAATGAAGGGTCCTTAGCAAGAAGTAGGGCACATTCATGGAGAAAGCCTCTGCCTGTGGAAATCCCGGATGGGCTAATATGCAGAGGTGATATCTGAAGATTGTGGAGTACTTGCCCTCGCATGTCATATATTTGATGACAAATTCTGCTACTTCTACGCATGGATATGGTAGCGAATTTCTGTCGTACCTCCTGCCTTTTTGTGCTATACTCTCTCCGGCTTGAAGGAAGGCCTCGGGGAATTCCGGAAGGGTAGTTCTCCTCACAAACCATCGTTCCCCAACTTGCAAAAGCCCAGTGACTTCCACAATGATTTCTTCTGTTACGAGGATCACCACTTCGCGAACCCACGAGCCTTCTTCCCCCAAGTTCAGTGTGAATTCCACTGTCAATTCTTCATTAAACCCCCTCAACTTATCGGAATACACACCCATATTGTGTTGTGAAAAACCTGCCATACCTCCCGATTACTCCGAAGTTCCCTTGATCTCTCAGGTTCATGTCGAATTGATCGGCCACCCATCGTTACGAAGGCGGAAACAGCACGTCGACTGCAGTTGGTTGGCAGGGGAGAGTGACAGGTATCCAAACCGTTGGAGATTGAAATATTGTCGTGGCTGATTTGGGAAAGATGGGACGAACAATACTAGTACGTATGGGAGTAATGACAAATCCAGTACTGGTACGCTCGGACATCATGGCAGGTTAAGATGGTATTGAGGTGTGTTTTGAAAATTAAATGCGGTGCGTGGGGAGGATGACCAATATGACTTGGTGCGTACGAATCTGCATCCCAATGTTTTTAAAAATATGAGTACGACATAACACAATCATCATATTTGGTTGAGCAGGATTATGTGCACTAAATGCTTTTCGTGGTACCCCGTCATTTCTTATGACGGTTTCCCCCCCCCCCCAACTTCAATGATTCCGTTCTCGGCACGTTTATTTGTCCTTTTTGGAATATTTGATTAAATCCATAAAACGAGAGAGACGTACCTATGGACTTACCCGACGGAGTGACAACACAACGTGTAGCAGCAACTATGAGTGGCAGCATAGTGAGCAATAGCTGCTCTGAAGTGGCGAACACAGTGAGTAGCAACAATAGTGAGTAACGACAATTGCGGAGTAACAACAGTTACGGTGTAACGGCAGTTACGGAGTAACAACAGCTATGGTATAACGGCAGGTATGAAGTAACAACAGTTACAGTGTAACGGCAGTTGCGGAGTAACAACAGCTAAGGTGTAACGACAGTTCCGGAGTAACGGCAGCTGCGCTGTAATGGCAGTTCTTGAGTAACGACATCTATGGTGTAACGGCAGTTGCGGAGTAACAACAGCTACGGTGTAACATCAGTTTTGGAGTAACGGTAGTTGCGGAGTAACAATAGCTACGGTGTAACGGCAGTTCCGGAGTAACGGTAGCTACGGTGTAATGGCAGTTGCAAAGTAATAGCAGCTACGGTGTCACGGCAGTTCCGGAGTAATGGCAGCTACGGTGTAACGACAGGTACGGAGTAACAGTAGCTACGATGTAACGGAAGTTACGGAGTAACAGCCCCAGCGAAGTAACAGCCCCGGCGGAGTAACAACAGCTACAGTGTAACAACAATTATGGAGTAACAGCAGCTATGGTGTAACAACCGTTATGGAGTAACAACAGCTACGGTGTAACAGCCCCGGCGGAGTAACAACAGCTACAGTGTAACAACAGTTATGGAGTAACAACAGCTACGGTGTAACAATAGTTATGGAGTAACAGCATATACGGTGTAACAACAGTCACGGAGTAACAACAGCGATGGTGCAACAGTAGTTACGGAGTAACAGTAGCTATGGTGTAACAACTGATTAAATGACAGCTACGATGTAACGACAATTGCAGAGTAACAGCCCTGGCAGAGTAACAGCAGCTACGGTGTAACGACAATTATGGAGTAACAACAGCGACGGTGTAACAACAGTTATGGAGTAACAACAACTATGGTGTAACAACAGCTACTGTGTAACAACAGTTGCGGAGTAAGAATGGCTACGGTGTAACAACCAATAAAATGACAGCGTCGGGTGTTACATTTCTCTTAGCCATATTTCTTTGTTGTTCCTGCAAAAGATTAACAAGCAATATATATATATATTTAGAGCAGAGTGAGGGTGTCTGTTTTCCAATGACCATTAAATTAGATGAAGCAGAAAGATTTTTAACAAAAGCATCTTTAGAGGCTAGATGGTGGTATAATTTAAGAAGGTGTCCGTGGTGTCCGTTTACCAGGAACGAAGTATGGTTTTCATCTATTGTACTTAGTCTAACCGTTCCATTGTCGAACACTGCATCCACTTGATATGGGCCCATCCAGCGAGTGCAGAGCTTGCCTTTGAAATCTTTAAATCTAGAGTAATACAATAAAGTCCAGTCCCCACCTGAAACACCTTGGTTTTGATGAATTTATCATGCCATTTCATTCTCTGCTGTTGAACAACAGTAGTTCTGTGGACAGCCACTGCTCGAATCTCGTCTAACTCATTCAGCTCCTCCAGTCGGTGTTTCTAGGCTTCTGATAAATCTAGGCCTATTTCTAGAGCTGTTCTGAGTGTACTAATCTCAAATTCCACTGGAAACAAGGCGGATTTTCCATAGACTAATTCATATGGAGAAAACCCTGTTGTATTCTGCCATGTCATTCTGTATGCCCATAGAGCTTCTGGGAGTTTCTATGCCCAATCCCGGCAATGGCTTGCTACTGTTTTTGTCAAGATATTTTCCAATACCTTGTTTGTGCTTTCTACCTATCCATTCGCTTGGGGATGATAGGGGGTTGTCACTCTATGTTTGACCCCATATTTCTACATTAGCTTTTCTATCATATGAGAAGTGAACTGTGATCCATCGTCTGATACAATCTCTCTTGGAGTCCTGTACTTGGCAAAAATTTCTTCAAAAAGGAAGTCTGCCACCACTTGCTCTGTTGCTCCCGTGACCACCCTGGCTTCCACTCATTTAGTTACATAATCAGTGCAGACCAGGATGTAAGCCTTCTGATGCGAAGGTGGGTTGAAGGGATCAACGAAATCGATGGCCCGTTTCTCGAATGGTTCGAGGACTATCTGGGGTTGCAGGGGAATCTCATCTGCTTTCCCAGGTTGTCCCATCCGTTGACAGCTATCACACCTCCGCACGTAATCCCGAGAGTCACAGAAGATGGAGGGCCAGTAATATCCCATTTGTAGTACTTTATGACCTGTTCTTGTGTCTGCAAAGTGCCCCCCACAGGGTCCGCCGTGTGCAACTTTTAATATCTCGAAAATATCATCTCCTGCTACACAACGTCGAATCTGCTGATCCACTCCCGTATGAAAGAGATATCCTGCCATCCATGAATATCTTGTACTTTGGTGAATGATCTCCCTTTGCTCCTTATAAGACAGGTGACGAGGCACTTTACCTGTAGCCAAATAATTAGCAATATCTGCATACCACAGAGTGTTGGCAGAAACTGCAAAAAGATGCTCATCCGAAAAATCATCTTCAATTGGTGTTTCCTTACCATCACATTCTATCCTAGATAAAAAATCTGCAACCACATTGTCTTTTCCTGGTTTATCTACTATAGTGATATCAAATTCCTATAGTAGCAACAACCATCTTGTAATTCGACCAGAGGTAACAGGTTTATTCATTAAATACTTGATGGTTGCATGATCAATATGCACAAAAGTAGGATACTCGGTAATGTAGTGTCAGAACTTATTGATGTCATAAACAACAGCAAGAAATTTTTTCTGAGTCACTATGTAGTTTAATTTAGCAGGAGCCAAATTTTTACTAACATAGTAGACTGTGTAAGGTACTTTATCCTCCTGTTGTCCAAATACTGCACCAATTGCTATCTGAGAGGCATCCATATGAATGTGGAAAGGTAATTCCCAGTGAGGTCCTCTAAGGATCGGAGCACTGCGAACTAACTCCTTAATTTTTGTAAACGCTGCATCACAGTCTTTTGTCCACACAAATTCTAAATCTTTTGTTAGTAATTGAAACAGTGGGTATGCTACTTTTGCAAAATTTTCTATGGAACGTCTATAATAACCAGCACAACCAATGAAACTGCGTACCTGTGTGCCCGTTTTAGGTGTTGGGAAGTGCAGAATTACCTGTATCTTTGCTGGATCCATCTTGATTCCTTCATCTGAGAGCAAATGTCCCAGAACGATTCCCTCTTCCACCATCATATGACATTTCACTGTACTCAGAGAGACATGTGCTTGTATACACCTTGCAAGAACTTTTTCCAGATTTTCCAATCCCACCATGAACGAGTCCCCGTATGGAGTAAAGTCATCCATATAGATCTCAACGTTGTCGTTTATCAGGTCAGAGAAGATTCCCAAAATTGCCCTCTGGAATGTTGCAAGAGCATTACACAGGCCAAAAGGAAGGACCCGCTATGCAAATGTCCCCCAGGGGCATGTGAACGTGGTCTTGTCCTGGTCCTCAAGAGCAATCTGGATCTAGTTATATCCACTAAACCCATCTAGAAAAGAGAAATACTTCTTACCAGCCAATGTGTCCAACACTTGGTCAATAAATGGTAAGAGAAAGCGGTCTTTCTACGTCGCCTTATTCAACTCTCGATAATCTACGCAGATCCGCCATTTGCCATTCTTTTTGGGGATCATTACCAAAGGTGAGACCCATTGGCTGTCTGAGACTGGGTAGATGAAACCTACATCTAGTAACTTCTGAAGTTCTTCTTTCACCACATTCTTTAATGCAGGGTTCATTCTTCTTTGAGGTTGTCTTATAGGATGACAATCTTCCTTGATGTATATGTGATGGGTGCATAATTTAGCTGGGATCCCCTTCATATTTGCATAATCCTAGGAAAAGGCCTCTTTATGTTTCCACAGAACATCTATAAGCTGCTCCTTCTGAGATTCTGACAGGTTCGAATTAATGTTCAAGGTTTTCCCATGTTCCAATTTCACTTGTATACTTTCATGAGGTGCATCAGCAGGTGTTTCCTCTAATCCTTCTGCTGTTTCCATAGTTTCCTGAGTCTCACAGCGCAGGATGGACTCTAGGATCTGCTGGTTTGATTTCGAAACGAAACAAGGATCATCCATGATAGAAGTGATTACATCATCTTCTAATTCCATTTTCAATTGCAGGGCCTATCCGATAATAAGGACGGGTCTCACTTCTTCCTCTTCCGTCACATCCTCCATCGCAGATACAACCTTCTTTCCGCCTGCTGGCTTTATAGGTGAATTTGGTTCTGCAAGTGGATATAACACTAAATTCTTAGTGTTATGCCCATTAGAAATTACCATATTCCCTGAGCGACACCCAATGTAAGTGTCTGCAGTGGCCAGCCATGGCCTACCCAAGATTAGGGGATGACCACCCACTAAGACTGTGTATGTAATACCAGGAAGTCTATGGGGTAATGCCATGAGTCCACTAAAATTGTCACATCTTCTAGCTTTCCTACAGGTTTGACTGTAGAACGATATGCTAATTCCAGTGCTGTAGGTGTATGCTTTAAATTACAAAGTCCTAATACATGCATAGTTTCAGTGGTGATGACATTGATGGCAGATCCCAGGTCTACCAACACATTTGGAATCTCTACCCCATTAATCTGTACTGTCAAGATCGGGTTCCCCAGATCTCCATATTTCACTGGCATTGATTTTCCCATCATAAAGTCCGACAACTTTCCCATAACATGTATGGTAAGGGGATCTTTAATTTTCTTGGTAGGTTTCTTGGAACAATATTCCCTCAGAGTCTTTGCATAGATTGGCACATCCTTCATAGCTTGCAATAAGGGAATTTTAACAAATAAGTTCTGCAATTCTCCTAATAAATCAATTTCAGATTGAGGACCTGGTTTACTCATGATTAACCTCTCTCGGTAAGGTGGTTCAGATTGATGTTGTTTGACAGGAGGTGTCTGGGTTCTATCGGTTTGCTTTGGCTCTTTACTGACCGGTTCTACCTCCTTACCTTCACTATCAAGTTGTTCAATGATAACCGGAGGAGGTTGGATGTTAACTTTCTGACCTAATTGCATATTCATTTCATACAGCTCTGCAGTGGAGATACTATATGAAGGCAGGTTAAGAACATCAGCTTGATGAGCTCCCTTATTGTTAGGGTTAGGGTTAAGCTGCATTGGGAGTTGAGAACGAGCAGGCTAGTTACTAGGAGGCACATTGGAAGGCAGTTTAAGCTGTTGCTGGGGCATCTACTGTGGCATCTGCGGAGGAAACTGACCAGGAGTGGATCCTCACCAGGTCGGAGCCCACAGGGAGCTTGTACTGGCTTGGGGATTCCACTACTGCCAAGGTGGGTACTGGTATTGCAGCCACATGGGAGGGGAAGGCATGGTTTGAGGATTCATATTACAATTATTAAAATACTGAGATGGATCCAAGTACATACCTTGATTTCCCATCGGTGGTCAAGGCAGCCATGGCTTACGAGATCCCATGAGGTACATCTGCTCCGTGTCTTCCCCCGTTCCTTGAAATATTGCTTTCAAGCCTGGTAAGGAAGGGCATGAGCTTGTCGTATGATTGAGATCGCAGATTGCACATTCATCTATGGAATTCGGTGGACATTCCCTCTCCGGATGCTTCTTTCTACACTTCGGGCAAAATACTGCCATAGTCCTGTCCAGCTCTAGCTGCTTTTGTTTTACCTGCAAAGTGTCCTGTGCTGACAGGGTACTGAGGATATCTGTTCTCAGGTTATCTAGCAAATTTTCGATTTCTGCTTTTGTAATGCCCCCGCCAGATCCCTTTATTGAACGGACCCCTTGCTTGTTTCTCGCAAGCCCCCTTGAGCAGTGAATACATAATTTGCAAATATCTTCGAACTTCTCCTTGGAGATATCCCCCTTTCCGACAATGTTCAATAGTTCCATTGAGTCTTCTCGAAGGGATCGAAGGAGGATAATCTTTAATATTTCCTTATCCAGGTCAAAATGCACCGACCTCTGTAAGGTGTAGTGGAACCTCTCCACATAATCTTCCAAACTTTCATCTTCTTTCTGTGTGAACTTGAAGAGTTCCTCCTTAATGTTCCGGGATTTACAGTAATCCTGGTATTTCTCCAAGAAAGCCGTCTCCATATCTTCCCTTGTAGAAATGGATTTTCCTCCAAGGCCCATGAACCATCGCAGAGCTGTCCCTTTTAGAGTGGAAGGGAAAATTTTCAGCTTCTAAGCATCTGTTGTGTAGTCATTCCCCCGACATACTATATCAAACTCAAATAGAAATGTGTTTGGGTCTTCAGAGATAAGCCCATGGAAGGTTTGTAAATCTGCTAATAGAATAGGCTTTGTAGGCGCACGAGTTCCCAGATCTCCAATAGGGAAATCGACGGTGGAGTTTGTAGGAGCCATGAATATTTTCCAATAATCACTAGGGATCTCAACAGGCTCTGCAGAGGGTGGTTGAGGATTATTTGTTACGAGGATTCGAGCTGCTTTTGTAGCACTTCCCCAGTCTGTTGGTGATGTAAATATCTCCTCGTCTCTTTCTCCTGTGGCCTGATGGCTGGATCCTTCGGCTAGGACTCCCTTTCCTTTACTAGAATAGTCTGATTCTGTCGATGCTCTTCTTGCAACTTCCTCCTCTGCTAACACCAGCTCAAGATTCTCTGAGTCAGGGCCACTGCTAGATGCTTCCTCCACAGTTAGAGGGACCTGCTGTGTTGAGTCACCACAGAATGTCGCAGCCGATACTGGCTGTTCCATTGATTGTCCTTCTAACCTCACCCTTCTTGCTCCTGGTCTCATAGCTACACGAGAGGATGCTTCAGATTTAGCCTTTGCTATGATCTCTTGTATATAGGTTTTTCTTCCCAGGTCTGGTCTTCCCCTCCTTGGGGCTCTCCCTCTGCCCCTTTTATTGGGTTCTTTGTTCATACAAAAGTTGGATTGAAGGGGGGTTTCTGTATGAACCTACGATACCTCAACCCTGGAGTAAGGTGTCAAAAGACCGTTCCTTCCCCAGGATGAATGAACTCACAAAAAGAAAGGCAGCTATAGCAAAACCTAGGGTTTTGAGCCTGGAGTAGGGTGTCAAAAGACTACTCCCTCCCCAAGAACAAGAACCAAAAACAATCAAAAACCACGGAAAACCGTAAATTTCCTAGATCTGAAGCAGGGTGAAAAAATTGTCCCTCCCCAGGGTAAAAGCTAGGGATTTCCCAAAATGAAAGCACACACAGGTTAAGAAAAAACCAATTCTAGCTCAAGGCTTGGAGTAGGGCGTCAAAGGACTCCTCCCTCCCCAGGACAAGAGAATGGCCCAAAATAATCAGAAAAACAAAAAGATGAACAAACAGAAAGAGTACCTACGCTCAAGACCTAAATCAGAGTGAGAAAACTTGTTCTCTCTCCAAGACGAGAGATTGACTCTCTGGCCGGTCTGAATCGTTGTTTGCACCTTGTTGGCCTCCCCGACAATGGCGCCAAAATGTTGGTGTCCAAGTAGGGGTGATTTATCTACCTGATTCTGACATTAATCTTATCAATCTAGGTGCGTATCCTTTCAAGGCAACGCGTAAGGTATATGCAGGGGCAGACGCGTGATCCTTCCCAACCAAGGGTTCGTGGTTTAAGATTCAAAATATAAATGCAAGATTAACCAATTATAAAACTGCAGAAATAATCATAAACAATAAAGAACTGTAACAACACACATAAATTGATAAATCACATACAAACAAAGATGCAGCCCCTGATCAGAAGAGCGGGCCTAGCTCTTTGATCAGGGTTGCGTTAGCCACAAAAAGAATTAGAACAACAAAATGGATGATCTTTTATTAATCGGTAACAAAGGTTTACAATACTGATGGGTGAAACCCCATTCACAGGATCAACTTGCATTTTATACACAGCGAGGGAGATTAATAGATCTCCCAGAAACATAGCAACTGCAGATACAAAGATACACATTGGTTGAAACGGCATCAGCATTAGATGTCTGAGATAGCAAGAAGGCCTAAGAATAGTTCAGGGAGCCTGTTCCCTGAGTTGCGCATCTTCCTTCTGATCAGCCGTTGCCAGTTCTGTTGCAATCCGCTGAGTTGAGGGTTCCTGTTCTCATGCTGCGGTCAAACACACAGTTTAGTACCACAAATAGATAGACTCCATGCATTTTACTTCATTAATTAAAACATACCAATAGGACAGTAAAGGGGGAATTTACCTTGTAAGTTTAACATAACAGCATGGGTAAATGAGTGCAAAAATGTCAAAAAGGGTAATGGAAATAGGCAGAAAGATGACTCGATTTGGTACCCAACAACATGCATGATAGAACTCACTCCCAGGTTAGCGAGATAAATAGCATTAATAAAAATAAGGTTGCGGTTTATCCTACCCAGCGGCAAATTTTTCCAATAGATAGTTTTTTCAAGCTTTCTCAATACTTCTTCCTTTAGCTAAGGTATTAGACTTAGACCTAGTGGGCTAAGATAGACGAAGTAAGAGATTGGCTTTCCCAAGACTACTTTTTCTCTCTTTTCTACAACTGAACTTAGTTCGTTGAGAAGAAGTATAAAGATCATGGTCATTGTGATGTCTCTGTGTGTATCAATCTCCTTCAGCAATCGATATAGCAACACCTTCCTCGGACATATACTCACTAGTGAATGGAGTTTGGGCTGTATTAAAACCATAAACCCACTTTCCTTCAGCAGTTCGTTTTACGAGTCAGCTTGTGGATTTCTGAAAGCATGGATTTAGAGCCAAACCATTTCTGGGTTTTGTTGTGCTTGTCGAGAAAATCCATCAAATAGTTTCTTAGAATTTTCTAAGCACCCTAGAGGGTTGAAACAATAGTTCTTTACATCCAACAGCAACAGAAAAACTCAGCGGCAAGGTGTAGTTAGTGTGGGAGTGATTTGTCAGCATTTGAGCCATTTTTGACACCTGGGTCTTGCCACTAGCTTGCAATAGCAAGCCCATTTTCCTCTATATTCACTATTGTACTTAGATTCATCACTATTAATACAATGGTTCAAAATTTTTCTCATATTTCTTGTGTATAATATTTATGGGTGTGTTTTTTCTGACTTTCATAGCTATGGCTAGTTCATTGCATTTTGTTATTTACTGTATTTTCCTATTAGGAATATTATAGTGGTACCAGAGCATGATCTTGGCCAGTTATGGGGAGGGGAGGTGCTAGTAGGATCATGGACTTGATGGGCATGCATGCATAATAACAGGTGGAATTACCAACAAAATGGCTTAGGGGAGAGTGAATATGCAGGAGATCCAGGATGGGATCCGCAGGAACGATGAGATGTTGACCCAGTCGAGGGAGATGATGGACTAGTACACTAGGGGTGTGTATGTCACAGGGATGAAGCCATTTACACCTTTTAGGGAACGTCAGTAGAATCAAGGCACCATAACTCCCCAAAGGGAGTGGACGGGAGAGGGGCAATTAGAAGGTGAGACCAGGAGGTGCTTCTATTGGTGGTGACCTGGCTTTAGATATCAGGAGCCTGAGGAGGAGGTTGAGCATGAGGTTGAGGGCACACAGGAGTGTGAGGAGCATGTCGATGAACCCAGTGTGATGCAAGATTAAACCTTGTTGGAGATCCCTTTGCTAGCTCCGGTTGACACCCTAGTGGAGTGAGTAAAGCATACACTCATAGGGCTATCTGTTGGTGAGGTGCCAAGAGACATGTCCATTAATGAAGTGCCAACAGGCACAAAACTATATAGAGTCATGCCAGAGTTGCCAGACAATAGCCACCTACAACAGGATGGTGAGGCTATTATGCATGATGAGCTATCTGTGGAGGGGTAGTTAGTGGCTCATGTTGAGCCCATGGTGGAGGAGAATGAGCATCCATCCTTGGAGTCAGCCATCGGTGAGGAGCATATAGGTGCATTGAAAGCCAATAGACTTGTCGTACTTTCAGACGATTGTCATCTTCAAGCATACATTGATGAGGCTTGCAGCATTGTTGGGTTGCCTTTGCATAATAGAGAGGGATAGGCAAAGTTACCTAGAAAGATTTTATGCAAGGCGCAACATTCATGTGATGGAGTTGTTATATGTATAGGGGTTCTTGCAAACAATCCCTCTCACGGGTTTGGATGGTGAGAGGTGTTGAGCTAGTACCTGATGGAGCAGGATAGGTGTTTGGAGATATCTTTGGTCACATTCAATAGGGGTTTGGGTCACTAGAGGAGCTCCAAGGCACGACTATTATTGGGATCTAGATAGGATCCCCCACCACATTAGCTATTTGGTTGGTGATGGTTGTAGCTCGGTGGTGGATGTGGCAACTAAGCGCACACTCGCCTTCAGATCTCCATCAAAATTTTAGTGGGCATTGGTGGCAGGTTGGATTGTGTTGTAACGACTACAACCACCCTCAAAAATTTTGCCTTAGCTTCGTTTTGGAGCCTACCTACCAACCATCCTTAGTAGCATGTCTTGCACTGTCAAGTACATAGGCTTCAACTGAGTTTTCGTGGCCTGTCGGCTTGTGCATGTCAGCTTGTTTGTCTCCCTCCTGTAGGCCAACATTCTGGACTTAGACTATTAGCTGGTTGAGGCACTCCCACAAAAAAATTATGCAAATTTGGAGGGGAATCAGTCTTCCCTCCAAAAATTGCTTAAATCAGCTGGGCAACCTACTGGGCTCTAGAATTGCGCAGAGCAATCAAGCAGTCCTCCTTCAAAAAACTATGCAATTTGACCCAGCACTGGACCGCAGCCCAGAAATTGCACAATTCTGGGAAGCAGTGAGTTGCTTAGCCCAGAAACTACGCAAATTTTCATCCTAGGCTCGTAGACCGATGCATGTGCCTTTAGGTTGACCAGTTCCCTCTCGGACCGAGCAAAACTGATTTGCATGAATGAGTTTCTTTTCTCGAAATAGAAAAATACAACATGCAAAAGGCATCCCTAGATTTTAGGGATCTATTTTTACCAGCTAGAGATTACATGCATAGATCATTTTAGAAACTTCTCGCCAAGTGTCAGTTTTTCCTAGATTTGTGGCATGCGCGTCATAACCTCGATCTTATCACAACTTATGAACCAGACGCTGCAGAGCTCATTCCTCACATCGACCTTGCAGCTTTGATATCCCACATCACATCGAGAAGTCTTTGGCACTTTCAGCTTAGCTGTTTTAGGGTAAGTCTGCTTCTCATGTTTTACGTTGTGTTTTTGTCACTTTTTGTGTTACGCTTTGTGTAAGTGTTGTCTATTTGATTTCAATGAGCACTTGTTCTCGTTTTAATGTATGTTATCTTGTAGAAAGACTGTTTCAGTTATCATTTGCATCTCATTGCTATCACATGCATGACACTGTTTTTGCACCAATGGTCGTTGTTGCGGTGACCTGCTCCACACATATGCATGCTTTCGCGTTTTCTAGATGTTGCACTTACTGTTTGCATGCATCACCATTCACTCTTGTTTACACTCAGTTTCACCATGCATTCAGACTTCTCATGTTTTTAGTCGCTCGTCAGCGGGTTTGGGCTACCTTGGCTTGGACCTTGCCTTGCCCGGCTAGCATTATGCATTTACTGTTTGCATGCATGACCATTCACTCTTGTTTACACTTAGTTTCACCATGCATTCAGACTTCTCATGTTTTTAGTCGCTTGTCGGCGGGTTTGGGCTGCCTTGGCTTGGACCTTGCCTTGCCCGGCTAGCATTACGCATTTCTGGAAGTGAAGGCTCTACCTTCCCTCTAGAAATTGCGCAAGTCTGGACCAACACTGACCTCTTGGCTTGCATTGCGCAATTTTTGGAGGCAGTGGCTTGCTGGCCCTAGAAACTGCACAAGACAGTTTGTTGGTTTACATGTCACTACTGACTGAAATTGCACATTGTGCAATTTCAGTCCTCAGCAGGCCAGGCTGGACTGTGCATTGTGCAGTTCCAATAGTCATTTAGCCTCCTGATAGCCTGGAGTGTGCCTTGCACAGTTTTGGCAATCAGTCTCTCAGCTTCCCGATGAAAATTGTGCAATTTTCACAGACAATCACATAGGTATGTTGCATGTCAGTCCTCTAGTTTGTTTTGGTTTTCAACTAACAGATTGCTTGCCATGAGTGTTGCTATGTCTCCAGGTACCACTGGTGTTCGGCTACCTCTCAACAACACATGTATAATGGCTTCCAGGAGAGCAGAGTCAAAGACACTGTTGAGAGCGCAACTGGGGATGCAGTTGATCAAGTGTCTAGGAACTTGCCTATCTATGAAGAAATCAAGTTGTTCATACACAAGGATATCAGGATGAAATGGCAGTGACATAACATCAAGCAGCACCATAAAAAGCAGCAGAAGGTAGCACGACCACGTGCGACAAATGCAAGAGGAAGGTTGTCAACAAGGTAGGGGCGGAGCAAGGTTGCAAGTTCAAGTAGATCCACTTGTGATGTAAGAAACTTTGGAGATTGAGGCTATGAGGTGATAGCGTGACAAGAGGATTGCGTGGAGGCAGAGAGAGAAATAAAGGAGTTGCAGATGCTGAAGCGGAAACTCAAGGAAGAACAGGAGCTGCACATACGAGAGAAGGAGTTGCAGCAGGAATAGGTATAGTAAGAGGCACAACATGCACATACTGATGAAACTGTGCCCATATAGGTTATAGACCTAACCTACTAGCTGGCACGGAGCAGACAGGGTGAGCATTGTTGTCGATCATAAGCAAGGTTGTTCAGGAGCATGGATGTCATTATGCACATGCATGAGATCCCAACCATCGGCACACTCACCGAGGTGAAGACAAGAACCAAGTTCGACCGGAGCTGATGTATTTCGACAGGTTGATGAGCATAGTCACCAGCACACACTTGAAGATCCGCACAAACATTATGCATCTGTATGTTGCTGGTCCAACTGCAGTCAAGATGATGATGCACATATTATCAGACGAGTTGGAGAAAGGAGCCATATCAGTGTACTCGGAATCAACGGAGGCAAGAGTTCGCTTACAGTAGGATGTCACCATTGAGTGCGCAGACATCATCACGGACGACCAAGCTTGGCATCAGTTCACCATTGTCAATGATCGCAAGGATGTCGAAGAGTTGGTCTCCCCACAATTGTCTGAGTCTTAGCGATAGCTTGAATGGCTTGCTCAACCCTATTTTGTCTCACATGGGTACATGTGCAGATTGTATGTAACATCTTGTAAAGTGAAAGTCAAGTCTCAATAGTTGAATGTAACGGTCATGTAGTAAGTGAAGAGTCATGAGCGTAAGTGAAGAGTCACAAAGGGGAATCTCAAGAGTCATCCCACCGTTTTCTATTTATAGAGCCTCATAACTCATTGTAGTAAGGGCTTTTGGGAAGCCAGGCTTTCAATAGGAGTATCTTAGAGAAAGCTTGGAGAGTATTGTAACTAGCCTTTACTTCTCCTTAGTGTAGAGCTAGTACATCTCTTTGGAGGAGCAAGCGGTAGTGACTGTAACGTTCTGTTATCAGGGCTAGTGGTTGGTCATGGTTGTACTATATGATTGGAACTTTTACTTCTTAATATAAAAGAGCTAGCACGTTTCATGCATATGTTGTTTTTGTATTTAAGTTATCTTGGTTACTCTAATGATATATGTATCTGTTTTCTTGCGCATGTATGTATAGACTCTTTCTGTATATGTTGTATGAATCTTATTGAGATTTGTTGTTGGTTTAACCATCACTTTGGATTGTTGGTTCGCCTGCCTTCCAGTTCATGATGCATCTTTGCTTGTGTGTTCCCTTCCAAGCTCGGTGTTCCCACAGGTTTCCAAGGGGTGCACTCACTCCAATTTCCGTGTGTTAAAACCATTCATGCACTTTCCTTGGCTTGTTGCGCATGTCACACCCTTGCTACCAACAAGGACATCCTACTTACCTCAGCATGCAACCGTGGTCAAGCCGATATCATACGACCCACTGCTAGGACTCCTACACCAAACAGTCTAAGGTCTAGTTGGGACTTCTTACCAGGGAGATCCCCTGACATGTTGGCGGGCCCAGCATCATCAACATTTTCGCGCTAGAAGGAGGTCCAGATGACAAGCTGAGCCCTTACATCCTATTTTGAATCTTCGCACATTCGTCATGGATACTGTCAAACTCGTCCCTCCGCGATGTTTTTCGCATGCTGGACCTCTGGACATCACGTTGATCTCTTGTCGGAATTCACGTATGATGGTGAAGGTAAAGTAGCATGGCCTGAGTACTTAGAAGACTTCTATGCACTCCTTGCATACGAGTTCTATGTAGAAGAGGCCAGCGTGCTGCTTGCACACACACGATGGTGTGACACTCTGCCACCCGACAGCGTCCACTCACTTGAGCATTTTTGTCATCTGATTCAATATATTTTCCATCATTTTGATCTAGAACCTCTTGACAAAAAACTATTAAAACAATGGAAGACTTTGCAAGAATCGTCTTAGGATTTTTGGGAGCACTTCCGTGTATTGCAGTTCCAAGCTCCGAAAAGTCAGATGAAATTCCAGTATCTCATGGTTAGATTTGAATATTGTCTTACCAAATTTGTAAATCCCACGAAGAAGTTCAAGCTCAAACTCTGCTTAGCATACTTTGGTGATGGAGCCGCACAATCACAGACAGACATGGTCGCTGTCACAACTGACTGTTCATCATCCCCTCATCAAAGAGCGTCACCACCGCAGAGTGATGTGGGAAAACATGCACATGCATCTGTTCAACTGTCACACCCTCCCAACATCACTCATCTCAATTTTCACACAGATTTGGTTGCGAAGCCCATGGGTTGTCACATGCATGTCTTACCTCAACCTCCGTCTTTGTGTTCCGTTGATCCTTCGAATTGCATTGTCCTGTGTTCTTCCATTTCAAACTCTACACATGTTGTAAACGAGGATCAAGCTATCGACGAAGTTGGTGTCGCACAACCAACCAGTGCTATCATTCATGAAGAATATGACTAGGAGCCTGAACATCAACCTGCGGCGAAGGATGATTCCCTTTTGTCCGCGTCTCCTCAGTTTTTCTTTGACATCTTTGGTGATGCTGCCATCCCTGATTTTGTGTGTGTATCTCTGTCTACGAATGCACCCATTGTTGATCATTCGTAGAACACACCGGATGATAGTCCATCATCCGACAACGGAGAGGACATATCATTCATTGTACCTCCACTTGATTTTTCATTTGCTTTTTCTAGAAACGCAAAGGGTGAACATTCTTGCTTCTCATCTACCCCTCTGTGTGATTCATTAAATCATGAGGATGTCGACGAACATCCCGAATTTTCTAATCATGGCTATTTTCATCTATGTACTTCTTCATTTGATCACGATGTTTATTCACTCATTGTTAATTCGTCTAAGTCACTGGTCTCCAATGATCTACCTATCGATGAAGTCGAAATCCCGTAGGTTGTCAAGGCACTTCAACCCGAGTTGATGGTTATGTCAGGCCCTCACTATCCTGAGGTTGGTTTCACTTCCAATCAGGAAATTGTAAAAACACCAAGGCTCCTCATCACTATCTACTTTGCATTGAAGATCAACCCAACACCGAGATTTCGCTTCCTCCACTCAAATTATGCAATCACATCGCTCTTGCATTGGAGGAATATTACACAGCAAGCACACTTGCGCAACGTAAGTGGTGTACCTTTCTCACGTTTTCTTGCGTGTCATAGTCAAGAGAATGTGTATGCTTAACATATTCATGCAATGTAGCACGACACCATGGCAAGTTCACAAAGTACATATCATGCGCTTTCACTCACTTCTTTTCTATGGACACATTAAAACTCAGAGTGTGTTTGAATTCATTTTTATATCTTTCATGTTTGTTGGTTTTCACAGCTGTGTTGTTCGTGAACCATGCCTTCACCAACATGGGTCGACCACTGCACCGGTGGTTGCGTTGGAAGTATCACTTTACGTGAGCAGACCCATGCACCATTAGCTTAGGAGTAGGAGTAGTGTTTTCTTTTGGTTTGTTTGCTTGCACGCATGTTTGCTTCTCACTTCGCATGTTTGTTTGTTTGTCTGCTTGTTTGCTTACTCGCTTTGCTTATGCATTTTCTTCTGCTTTTGCTTGGTTTTGTTGTTTGTTTGCTTGTTTACGTTCGTAGGTTTATTTTGCATGAAACCGTGTGTGACTCTTGAAACATGTTGGGTAAAGTACAAGAAGACTTGTGCAGTTATCAATGCTTGGTTATCTGTTGTCCTGCCTCTGTATGAAGAACGTGTTGTCTTCATGATAAATCAATGGAAAATACGTTCTGATTGAAGTGAGCCTTGGTGAAAACACAACGCTTGGCGTGCCAACGAGTGTCACCTACTCTAGTCAGTTGTTTTGGGTTAATCCTTGTCAGCTTAGTCAAGTAGAGTAAGGTGATGGGGAAAATATTAACAAGCACGTCAAAGGTATATACAAACCACTTCTCTGAAGGAACAACCTCTTCTTCTCTCAATAAGTCGGGATCACTCTTCTGCCTCCTAAATGAATAAGTGCTATGCACAATTATGAAAATGAAAATGAAAATGTGAAAAAATTTCAAAAAAATGAAAATGAATAAGGCAAAAGAAGTGAAAGGCTTCCTACGCAAAGAGGTGATTCAAGTAACTCCGCCAGGAACTAACCAGGCTCGTTGGCAGCGGAGTGATGCTTGTGTTATTGTGTGACTTCGTCGAGGTGCTGTCCAAGCTTACTAGCAACGGAGCAACACTAGAGATGAAAACTTAAACTTTGACTATCATATGGCTTGTGCACTAATATACCCCTCATCCCAATCGAAACAACTGTGTCGGCTTGGCTTGGAATGTGTGCCGACCGATCAAGAGCATGGAGGATGCTACATCTTACAATCAAGCAAGTGTGGAAGTCAAGGCGATCAGAGAACTGAACAATACTTGTAGAGGTGTTACACTTGCTTTTCATGAAGAAGGTCCACGCAAAGAGCTGGAGATTTACCAGTGTGTCGCCAAGTGTTGTAGTGGCTACAACCACCCTCCAAAATTTTTCCTTAGCTTTGTTTTGGAGCCTCGCTACCAACCATCCTTAGCAGCGTGTCTTGCACTATCAAGTACATATGCTTCAGCTAGTTTCGGTGCCTACCGGCTTGTCCATGTTAGCTTGTTTGTCTCCCTCCAACAGGCCGACATTTCGGACTTAGAATATGTGCTGGCTGAGACAATCCCCCAGAAAATTGGGCAATTCTGGAGGGGAACCAATCTTCCCTCTAGAAATTGCACAAATCACTTGGGCAGCCTACTGGGCTCCAAAATTGCATAGATCAGTTAGGCAACCCTCCTTCAGAAAAATACGCAATCTGACCTAGCATTGGGCCTCAGCCAAAAAATTGCGCAATTTTGGGAGGCAGTGACCTGCTTAGCCCAGAAATTGCACAATGCCTGATAGACAGCCAGCTCTGCTCAACCCAAAAATTGTGCAAATTTTCTTCCCAGGCTCGTAGATCAATGCTTGTGCCTTCAGGTTGACCGGTTCCCTCTGGGACCGAGCAAAACTGATTTGCATGCATGAGCTACTTTTCCTGAAATAGCAAAAGGCAGCATGCAAAAGGCATCCCTAGATTATAGGGATCTATTTTTAGCAGTTGAAGGTTACATGAATAAATCATTCTTGAAACCTCTCACCAAGTGTTGCTTTTTCCTAGATTTGTGGCATGCACATCATAACCTCGATCTTATCAAAACTTATGAACCAGACACTGCAGAGCTCATTCCTCACATCGACCTTGCAACTCTGACATCCCACATCGCATCTAGGAGTCTTTGCTACTTTCAGCTTAATTGTTTCACAGTAAGTCTGCATCTCATGTTTTGCGTTACGTTTCTGTCGCTTCTGTGTTTCTCTTTGTGTAAGTTTCGTCTACTTGATATCAATGAGCGCTTGCTGTCGTTTTAATGTATGTTAGCTTGTAGAAGCACCGTTTTAGTTTTTGTTTTTGCACCAACAGTCGCCATTGCGGCGACCCACTAAACACACATGCATACTTTCCCATTTTCTAAATCCTGCACTTACTATTTTCATGCATGAACATTCATTCTTGTTTACACTCAGTTTCACCATGCATTTAGACTTCTCATGTTTTTAGTTGCCCATCGCCAGGTCTTGGCTACATTGGCCCGGACTTTGCCTTGCCTGGCTAGCATTGCGCATTTATGGAAGTGAAGGCTCTACCTTCCCTCCAGAAATTGCGCAAGTCTGGCCCAACATTGACCTCCAATCTTGCATCATGCAATTCTGGGAGGCAGTGCCTTGCTGGCCCTAGAAAAGGCGGAATGCAATTTGCTGGTTTGCATGTCGCTCCTGACTGAATTTTCACGTTGCGCAGTTTCAGTCCTCAGTAGGCCAGGCTGGACTGTGCATTGTGCAGTGCCAACATTCAGTTAACCTCCCGACAGCCCAGACTGTGCCTTGCGCAGTTTTGGCAGTCAGTCTCCCAGCCTCCCTGTGAAAATTGCGCAATCTTCACAGATAGTCACACAGGTATGTTGCATGTCATTCCTCCAGTTTGTTTTAGTCTTCAACTGACAGATTGCTTTCCATGAGTGTTACTATGTCTCCAGGTACCACAGGTGTTCGTCTTCCTCTCATCAACAAAGGTATAATGGCTTCCAAGAGAGTAGAGACAAAGACACCATTGAGAGTGCAATTGGGAATGAAGTCGATCAAGTGTCTATCAACTTGCCTGCCTATGAAGACATCAAGATGAAATGGCAGTGGCATCACAACGAGCAGCAACAGCAGAAGTTATCACACCTGCATGCGACAAATGCAAGAGGAAGTTTTTCGACAACGCAGAGGTGGAGCAAGGTTGCAAATTCAAGCAGATCCACTTGTGATGAAAGCAACTTTGGAGATTGAGGCTATGAGGTGATAACACGACAAGAGGATCGTGCGGAGGCGGAGAGAGAAAGAGAGAAGGAGGTGCAGATGTTGAAGCGGCAACTCAAGGAAGAACAGGAGTTGCACAGACGAGAGAAGGAGTTGCAGCAGGAACAGGGACAGCAGGAGGCGCAACATGCAAAGACTAATGAAACTGCACCCATATAGGTTATAGACCCAGCCCATCAGCTGGCACGGAGCAAACAGGGTGAACAGTGTTGTCAATCACATGCAAGGGTGTTCAAGAGCATGGATGTCATTATGCACACGCATGCGATCCCACCCATCGGCACACTCATAGAGGCAAAGACAAGAACCAAGTTTGACCGAAGCTGAACATGTATTTATACAGGTTGATGCACATAGTCACCAACACACACTTGAAGATCCGTGTAGACACTATGCATCAGTATGTTGCTGGTCCACCTGCACTTAAGACGATGATGTGCATATTATCAGACGAGTTGGACAAAGGAGCCATATTAGTGTACCCGGATGCAACAGAGGCGAGAGTTCGCTTATAGTAGGATGTCACCATTAAGCGCGCAGACACCATCACGGACAACCAAGGTTGGCATCAGTTCACCATCGTCGATCATCGCAAGGATGTCAAAGATTTGGTCTTCCCACAACTATTTGAGTCTTAGTGATAGCTTGCATGGCTTGCTCAAGCCTATTTTGTCTCACATGAGTACTTCCTTCAGGCATTTGGGGTACAGGGGTCACTGAGGAGCCAAGTTGTAGTGACATCACCATTAGAACATCGGAAGATTTGCCTCTTAGTTCTCGCAGGGAGGTTAAGGAGGGGAGGTTCAACCATTCAGGGTTACAGAGTCGTGGTGGTGGAGATGTTGATATTGACTGTGACCCAAAGTATCATGTACAAGAGAGGAGTTTTCCCATTGGGGTAGACGAGCTATGCGTGAGTTGGCGGGTGCACACACATAGATGATATGGTCTACTACGGAGGTAGTGTATGCTTTGCCCTCGAGTCCCTACTTGAGGATATGAATATGGGGGATCTGTGTGACACACCTTCGGCAGGGCATTCAGAAGCATTGCGGGGGCATGCGACACAAGCGATGATAGACCTTTTCTGAAAGAGGGAATGTGGGTAGGAAGTTTTTGGTACACGATCTAGACACGGGATGGTAGAGTTCGTCGCATGATGAGGTAGGAGCAGGTTTGTGGGGTATACACCATATTGTTCCTTGATATATGGATCCTATACCTAAAGGGATTAGAGACGAGGCGCAAATGGATCACAACATTTGTCAGAACTATGTCATCATAGACTTGGCTATAGGATCCAAAGGTTCAATTGATGAGTGAATCACTCTACTTTGAGATGAGTAGGATCCTGACAGAGAGTGATCTAACTCATTCTTGGGTTAACACATGGGAGATCACTGAGACTTTCACTACGTGGTGAGGTGGGTATTCTTTATTGTTGCTTAGGATCGAGGCTAGCCATGGGGTGGGAGGCTTGGGCATTGTTGTGTTTTCCTCGCATGTTTGGCATAGCTTTGTTCATTACTTGTACGATGGTCAAGAGATATAGGAGGGGAGGGCCTAGTATGAGCATGATGGGCAACTGGTCATGACTAGAGTCGCAACTTCAGCATGGCAATTTTCGTTTGCAATTAGCATGGGATCTCAGCATCTCAAGGCTTCGCAGTTCAACCACATTTAGGGATGCATTGGTTTCTACAGGGGAAGATCATATAGGTCTTCCATTGGGTTTCAGTTGCACGGAGAGTAGTTCGCGCCCTAGAGATTCGTTGATGACTTGGGGCACTACACTAATATGGTAAGATGATTGGCACTACTGAGTGGCAAGTAGCGGGAATTGGGAGCTATGGGCCTCAAAATTATCCATCATATCATTCCTTTGTTGCTCGAAGGCCTCTTCAAGAAACAATTTTAAAGGATATCCCACTCAAGGTTACTTGGGAGCGGGAGCAGGGAGTGACATTTTCAAAAGCTCCTATTTTTATATATATTGATGCATATATGTCAACAAAAGCATGTAGAACGATGAATTAAATATAAAAAGCATAAAAACATGGATTAAACCATATAACAACAATCATCTAGAAGTTATAATCTTCATCAACCACATTCGCAAGTTACAAGTTCTCATTTATATAGCATGTAAAGGTGCACATAACCCAAATAACATCAAGTGAAATCCATCTCTAAACCGAAAATACATCAGCCAATAGCCT
Source organism: Pinus taeda (assembly GCA_000404065.3). Taxonomy (NCBI): domain Eukaryota; kingdom Viridiplantae; phylum Streptophyta; class Pinopsida; order Pinales; family Pinaceae; genus Pinus; species Pinus taeda. Next base: position 30,161 of record APFE030086698.1, read on the forward strand.
CTAGATGGCCTCTAGCATCCAAAAAAATCATGCTACAACAAATAGCTATATATCATCAAAATCATTTCCTATCTTGGGATCTTTTTCATTAATATCACTCTCTAAGCAATTAACATAAGATAGAAAAAATGTAGCATGTCAAGTCAAGATTTTGTTTGAGTGATGGGTACATTTTAATAGGGTCATGGTAGAGGAGTTCGACAACCAATGTCACTAACATCAAGGTACATAGAGGGCTTGGTGATCTTCATTAAATACGAGTCCCATACTCTAATACATGACAAAATCCAATGGAAACATACAATCCCCTTAATCCTGAAATCCTGAAAAACTGTAAGTCTGCTGGATTTTGAGTGAGATCTAATTTCTACTTTCTCCATATGAAATCCAATGAGGTCAAAACCACTCTCAAACATCCTGAGTCATTTCATGGTAATGTTAAAAATTTAAGTAAAAGGATTGAAAATGAAAGATAAAGAGAATGTCCCTTTTAGTTATTCTTAAATATTACCATGAATTGCATATCAATACTAGGGACATAAGCTTGAATATGACGCTACCCTACTCAAAAAATCTTGTTTCTTTGAAAAAAATTGCATTTGGAACATCTTTGTGATAAAAATTGTGAGAAATCCAGGGAGCGATTTTTTTTACCGGAGAGCGCTCCCGAAATTTGCTCCCACAGGGGAGCGAATTTTGGGAGCATGCTCCTGGGTCGCTTTCGATTTGCTCCCACTCAGAGCACACCATGGGAGAGATTTGTAGGGGTAACCACTCCCCCGCAACCCTGATCCTGCTCCCTTGTCTTTCCTTTCTTTCGCCATGGGAGGTCATCATGGTTAGCAAGGATGGTATTCCAAGGTTCAACCAATGCAACTCCCAACTCCTTATACCTCAACCTCGTTGGGGACACACATAGAAAAATAGAGAAAGAGAAGATCGCTCTAATATCATTGATCCAAATTTATGAAAGAAAAAAATGAAATACAGATCTAAACAAAATATAGAGATTCAACAAAACAAAACTTCAATTAATAAATAGCAACTGTTGGAAACCGTTTACATGCAGAAAGAAAACAAACTAGCTTGAGCGATGGTAGCTTATCTATGAGAAGAGATGTGAGGGCTACATGCCTTCTAGATTGTGTTACAATGAGGTTCGAAGGTCCTTTTATCATGAAGAAACATTGAGAAACCCTAACATCCAAAAACCTAATCCTAGGATATGAAGAGCCAAAAGGTATGGGACTTGGTGGGATTAGTTGGAAGTTGGAACATCAACTTCCTAGGGCCGTATTTTTAGCACATGATCTCTATTTGGCATGCACGATATCCCATTAGAAAGGTCTATCCAAGGACAACTTTCAACTATAATGTGAGTAGAAGACTTACGTTTTCCTATTTCCCCAAAAAAATGTCGTTTAGGGCGTCAAAACAACTCTGAAAGTTTAGGAACAAAAAACTACCAAAAATAAAAAACTACCGAACTAGGAAACCGTGCTGAAAAATAGGAAACTAATAGAAAATGGTGTTGGGGGTCCAAGTGGAATAGGCGGGTGGTCACCAATATCCACCTGGATCATTAGGGTTATAAGAGGGGCACTATATGGAAAACTTGGACTAGAAGGTGTCTGTAACCATTCCATACATGACATCTTTCATCATTCCCTTGATACCACCTCCATCATTTGGCTTAACTATCATTGGTTCATAGGGATTTAGTACTGTTAATTTTAGGTATATTCTATGCTAAAGCAATTTATTTAAATTTTCAGAGTTAGCAATCACATCAACATTAAAGTAAACTGCAGATAAAACATAAATATAAATTGCAGAAGACAAGCCAAGACAAGAGGACACAAGATGTGGCGCCAGCCAGGGACAAACCCCACAATGTGGGGAAACCCTTGACTAATTCTTCTTTTATGTTCTTCAAAGTTCAACAAAGAAAGAGAGATAGTACATTTACAATAGAAGTCAATATTTTGACTTTTGATATCTGCAAAGATCAGTTGAAGACATATTGCTTCAACTGATTCTCTAAGGTGACTCCTTCACCTATCATAGTGCTGCATCTTGTCCATTTTCTACACCTTACCGTGAGGTACCATCATGCTGCATCTTGCATCATCATGCTGCTTATGCTTTCATCACTATGCTGCCCATGATCTACTCACTATGCTGCTCATGATCTACATCATGCTACCCATGATCTACACACTATGCTGCCCATACATCATGTTGCTCACTATCTACATCATGCTACCCATGATCTACACACTATGTTTCCCAGACATCATGCTTCTCATGATCTACATCATACTTCCCATGATCTACACACTATGATGCTGCCTTTTATGACTGTAACTTCCAGCCTTGCTAACAACCCTTCAAGCCTTAAGGCTGCCTTATATGCCATGCTGTCACCTACAGTACTCAAAGGTTTACATGTTGTCCATCTCACGCTGTCAACATGCTTCAATTAGTATAATGACAATTTCATTTCAATTCTTTGGCCCAGAATGTAAGATGCGTTCTAGCTGCATATATCTTGACAACGTATATGGTGTTCTCCATCATGACAGCGTTGTTCTCATGACTGCATATATGGTTTCATAACTGCATATATATGTCTCTATTGACAACGGATTAGGGTCTTCATGTAGATATGCATTTGCTCCATTGTCAATGGAAAAGGGTATCACGTAGCTATGCGTTTGCTCCATTGCTGCGTATATGGTCTGTGTTGACCACTGCGTGTCAACTACCCATAGCAGTGCACCTCCTTTTCTTCGCAAAAGGGACAGCGCTTGATCGACGTGTCCGTGCCATTCGACAGTCATCGTCAACCTGATCTTGTTATGTTGTAAATCCAGTCTGCATGTGTGAATTGTAAATAATCTTAGCAGAGCTGAGTCATATATGTAAATTGCCTAGGTGGACCTAATTTTCTAGTGATAATCTACGTTCCGGAAGGTTTTTTGTCTCACCGATCCATGATCGGCAGAGTTTTCCTTCAGCCTAACCCCAAAGCCGGAATGGATTTTGTCATTAGAATCTTAGGGGAATCTTAGTGCGTTGATCTGCTAGATTATAGTTGTGTCGCAAAACTGGGTGATCTATGAGGGTCTATGTCAAATGGGTTTTCCCCCTTGAGATGTAAAATTGTAAAAGTTCTAATGTAAAGTGTCTTGAGGGTTAGAAAATGTTTTAATCCCCTCATAAGTCCTAAGTCCTAGGTCCTAGGTGATTTTTCCAAAAGGGCTAAGTTCGAGGATCCATTTAAAATAAAAAATAAAAAATTGAAAAAAATAAATAATAAACAATAAAAAATAAAGATATAAATATTTTAAAAAATAAAAAATTAAAAAAATATATATATATATCTATCTATATATATATATATATTATTATATATATTAAAAATTAAAAATTAAAAAATATAAAAAATCAAAATAAAATATAATTAAATGAAAATAAAAATAAAATAAATAAATTAATTAATAAATAATAATAAGTCAAGTTTTTGAGTAAATAAATGCAGAATTTCAATTTTCTAATATATTAAAATGCATTTAAAAATTCGACGGATGAGATTAAGAGAAATCTTGATCCTCATCGACAGTCGAGATTAGTTTGACATGGATCACTCGAACTAGCCGTTGGGATTTTTTCCTTTAAATAGGGTGCTAGGGGTCATTTGAGATCAGATTAGATCTGAGAGTCTGGTGCTAAAGAAAGCTCTCTTGTAGTCATTTTTTGTGCAATAAAGAAAGACTTTGGGGTTAAAAATCTTGCTGGTGTTACTCTTCTGGAAATGCTGTAATATTGTTTTATTTTTCTGCATAATTTTATTTTCAGCCATTGATGATAGCTTAATGAAGATTGATCTAGGCACAGGTATCTTGCCTGATCTTTGGGGTTTGAATGATAGTTTAGATTCTGAAATATAGTGGTAGGTGTCTCCATTTAATCTAGGTTTCACTATTGTTTTCTCCCTCTATGTTAATGGTTGATTTTACGCTGTGCAGGAAATCCTTTTTTCAGATTACTAGGTGTTAGGGGAAGTTCTTGGCTGAACCAACCAACTCCCATATTGTGTTTTCTAAAAGAGCCCAACTAGTTTTTAATCCCGGGCTTATCATCTGAATTTTTTTAATGAATGCATGAAGGGTTTTCTGAAGTATCTCACATTAAAATTTAAATTCTGAAAATATTTATGTGGCATAACGAGAAATCTGGCTATTTTAGAGTCTGCAGTTTGTGAATATTGTAATTTTTTAGTTAGGATTTTCAGTTTCGTTTCTTGCACATATTATCTTTGGGTGTTCTGTTTTGCCATTATAGGTCGCAGGTTACAAGTCAGAGGAAATTTTTTTGTTTGAAGCCAGATCTAGGCCCTGGAGGGTAAGATCTGACCTCGGGATCAGTTTTTGCAGGTTTTTTGCTGAAGAAATTTGAGATTCTCCAAGCTGTCTGTTTGTTGGGGTTTCATTTAAAATTGCTTTCCAAAAATATCAACCAGCGATCTTGCATTCCAAGGGTTTTAAAATCATTCATTTTCAAATCTAAATTTTTTTATGAGGGTTTCAAATCTGAAGGAGAGCGAGTTAAAAATTTCGTCAAGATTTCTGGAAAATATTTAGAGCTCCTCTCACTCTGCTGCAAATCAAATCCCTGTCTCCTCACAGCTCCATTTCCGCATTTCTCTTCAGCATTACTTCCTGCGGATTCCTTCCACGCTGCTCCAGCACCTGCAAATCGCAAAAAAAATTTAAAAAAGAAAATTAAAAATTAAAAATTAAAAAAAAAAATTAAAAATTTTGAAAAGGCTTGGCTACAAATTGAAAAATTCTTTTTTGATGTCTTTATGTTCCATTTCTCTATAGTTATATGCACTTAATGTTTATTTTGAAGTTAGCTATGTGAAAATGGTAATTGGTCAGCATTTAAATTTTATGATCGTATAAAGCATTTAATTTTTCTTGAAGTTTAATTGCTGGATCATCGTTAAGGCATTGTGCATTTATTGAAAATCTTACGTCGCTTAGGTTATTTGATGATAAATGTTTGTTTTACGTGGTTCATATTTCTGCAAAATTTAATCATTCAGTCGTTAACTCTATAAGGCATTGGTCTATTAACTTAATAAAATCAGATAAGCGTTAGTTTCCCTTCGTGTCTCCCAACCCAACTAATTTACAGTTGGTCATCCATTATCCCATAGGGTCTACCCCCCTTAGCCGCGGGAGACAGGCTTAAACGGAGAGATCGGGGATCAGGGTGACAGCCCCCAGTCTAAGCGTTGTCGTGACAATTTGTGTGACAACATTTTTTAGCGTCGTTGCCGGGGATACTTTATTCTCGGTGTTTCAACGACTTTTTATCATTCATCGTTCATCTTTCTATCATTCGTTTGAGCTAGCAACGCCAACATTTTTTGGCGCCGTTGCCGATGAGAGTTTTTTTGTCCCTGGCATTTCAACGACATTCATCTTCTCATCATTTGAGCTGGCAAATTCAACATTTTTTCGCATCATTTGGATCTTTTTATCGCCTTATCTTTCATCATATCAGCGACTACTCTTCAGTTCGTTTCTTGTTTGGGTGGCGACTCCATTTCTTTTCATTTATTTCTCCTAGACAAGAAGCCTCTCTCATATCAGCTTGTTGGTTGCTTTTTGGATCCTAGAATTTGACTCATTGTTCAAGTGGCGACTCCACTTCTTTCATCTCTTAATTTTCTTGAGCAGAGATCTCTTTTTATCATCCATTTGGTCCCTCGTTATTCATCATGGATTATTCTTTTAAACCATGTCATTTTACTGATGATCTCCATGATATTCCGGAAGTGGCTATTTCTAAATTACCTTTGTTCTCAAGTGGTGATTCAGTCGTTGTAAAAAGGCATCTAGGCTTGTTTACTCGTATAATGATCATATATTGTAGACCCCCTCAGTATAATCATGAAGATGTCAAAATGCGTATTTTTGTCCTTTCTTTAGAGGGTGATGCTTTGAATTGGTTTAATAATTGTCCTGAAGATTCTTTGACTTCTTTACAAGACATTGTCAATGCTTTTAAAGATAGATATGGTTATCCAGATATCTTGCCTTGTGCCCTTAAAATTGTGCAACAGAATGAAAATAATCTTATAAAAGGTCCAGCTGTCGGTGAAAGATTCCAAGACAATTCTTCATATCAGAATGTGCAATCCACCTGTACCATTGCATATCAAATTCATGATTAGTGGAAAAGCAGGGACAAATGACAATGAAAAGGAAAATCAAAAGAAAAATATACAAGATCTAATACTACTGGTAAAAAATATGGAGATCAATCAAACTAATTACACCAATGATGTGAGAGCTTTATGCACCCACCTGGAAAAACGTAATAGGGAGATGGAGATCATGCAAAATCAACATGCTAAGGAAATTGAGGCCATGAAGACTAATCATGACACAGAAATTAGTTTTATGCAAAGCAAGTTATCTGGCTTAGAGGAAAATATGACAACAATGAAAGCTAATCATGATAGGGAAATTAATTCTATGCAAAACAAGTTATTAACTATGGATGAAGAAATGACTATCATGACATTCGATCATAATAATCAGTTGGCTGCCATGCAAGCAAATCATAAGGAAGAGATAAATTCTATGCAGTATTGCTTGATGACCATAAAGGAAAAAGACAATAAAGTAATAAAAAATATGGAAGCTAATCAGATATGTCTTCAGAATAAGTTATTGACCATGGAAGAAGACCATGCCAGGGAAATTAGTGCTATGAAGGTTGAACACTCTAGTCAGATAGATGCCATTAAAATACAAGTTCAGAAATTTCAACAATGGTCAGAGGATGAAAGAAACTAGGGAACGTCAATAAATCAGGAGCCTCCTTATCTATTGCAACAAGCTCCATCTTATTATGAGGTCCTTTGTTCCATTGAAAAGTGGATAATTGAAGGTGACCTGGATAAAAGAAAAATTAATAATCAGATTCATCCATTAGTCATAGAAGATCAAGTTATAACTCATGGCACCCGTGAGATTGATCCATCATCCTTTACAGGGCAGATGCAGAACGAAGAAAGACATGTCATGCATATCTTACATACTTCATCTGAGAGCTTTGAAGAAGAAAGTTCCACATCATCAGTGATACAGCCTGCCAGGAAGAGAAAGCGCAAAAGAAAGAGAACGAGTAGAATATTTGATGCATCAGACGACCGCAAGTAGCTTGATTTTCAGATAGGAAAAAGTCCTACCATACGCAGAATTGGACATGGTACATCCGATAAGCAGCCGACAAATTTGCCTGAAAGCAGGCAAATGCTCAATATACACTATATTGAACACATCTGATGCCATGGGGCATCCTCTGTATTTCTAACCTTACTCCTTGTTTTTTAAGCATTTTCATTTCTATTTTAGGATTAGATTTGCTTTTCTAGATAGTTAACAAATGAAGAGCTTATATCTTTCATGTGCTTAATGTTATATGATGATTTTTTTGGACGGACACTACTTATATTTTGTTGTGTGTTGCATGGATGCAGATTATGGATTCTCACATTCCTACAGTGCAGCGACGTGTCAAGTTTTTGAGTAAATAAATGCAGAATTTCAATTTTCTAATATATTAAAATGCATTTAAAAATTCGACAGATGAGATTAAGAGAAATCTTGATCCTCATCGACAGTCGAGATTAGTTTGACATGGATCACTCAAACTAGCCGTTGGGATTTTTTCCTTTAAATAGGGTGCTAGGGGTCATTGGAGATCAAATTAGATCTGAGAGTCTGGTGCTAAAGAAAGCTCCCTTGTAGTCATTTTTTGTGCAATAAAGAAAGACTTTGGCGTTAAAAATCTTGCTAGTGTTACTCTTCTGGAAATGCTGTAAGATTGTTTTATTTTTCTGCATAATTTTATTTTCAGCCATTGATGATAGCTTAATGAAGATTGATCTAGGCACAGGTATCTTGCTTGATCTTTGGGGTTTGAATGATAGTTTAGATTCTGAAATATAGTGGTAGGTGTCTCCATTTGATCTGGGTTTCACTATTGTTTTCTCCCTCTATGTTAATGGTTGATTTTAAGCTGTGCAGGAAATCCTTTTTTTCAGATTACTGGGCGTTAAGGGAAGTTCTTGGTTGAACCAGCCAATTCCCAGATTGTGTTTTCTAAAAGAGCCCAGCTAGTTTTTAATCCTGGGCTTATCATCTGAATTTTTTTAATGAATGAATGAAGGGTTTTCTGAAGTATCTCACATTAAAATTTAAATTCTGAAAATATTTATGTGGCGTAACGAGAAATCTTGTTATTTTAGAGTCTGCAGTTTGTGAATATTGTAATTATTTAGTTAGGATTTTCAGTTTCGTTTCTTGCACATATTATCTTTGGGTGTTCTGTTTTGCCATTACAGGTCGCAGGTTACAAGTATGAGGAAAATTTTTTGTTTGAAGCCAGATCTAGGCCCTGGAGGGTAAGATCTGACCTCAGGATCAGTTTTTGCAGGTTTTTTGCTAAAGAAATTCAAGATTCTCCAAGCTATCTGTTTGCTGGGGTTTCATTTAAAATTGCTTTCCAAAAATATCAACCAGCGATCTTGCATTCCAAGGGTTTTAAAATCATTCATTTTCAGATCTAAATTTTTTTATGAGGGTTTCAAGAAATCTGAAGGAGAGCGAGTTAAAAATTTCGTCAAGATTTCTGGAAAATATTTAGAGCTCCTCTCACTCTACTGCAAATCAAATCCCTGTCTCCTCACAGCTCCATTTCCGCATTTCTCTTCAGCATTACTTCCTGCGGATTCCTTCCACGTTGCTCCAGCACCTGCAAATACTTGCTAAGGTTTTGCAAATGGGGTAGCAAGCTAAGTGGGATTGATTGTGGGGAAAAACTCCACAGTTAAGCACGCTTGAGCCAGAGGAGTTCTGGGATGGGTGACCTCCTGGGAAGTCCTGGTTACCGGGTGCAAGCCCCGGAGTGATGATTGAGGCTATGTGATTCGTTCTCCACTTTTCACTAGTTTCAATCCCACTTCTTCACCCCTGTGAGCATCACCTAATGCAATGAGTGCTAAGTGAACTATTCAAAAATCATGAGAAATTAGTCAGTTACGACTACCTCTCATGGAAATGATCATACGTGAATGACTTACCTAACACAGTTGAATCCCAAAATGATATCTAATATAATGCACTACGTAAACCCCCATACATAAATTAAAAAAGAGTCAAGGGATCTCTACTTGAATGGTTCATGAGGCACAATACTTGCTAAGGTTTTGCAAATGGGGTAGCAAGCTAAGTGGGCTTGATTGTGGGGAAAAACTCCACAGTTAAGCGCGCTTGAGCCAGAGGAGTTCTGGGATGGGTGACCTCCTGGGAGTCCTGGTTACCGGGTGCAAGCCCCGGAAGTGATGATTGATGCTATGTGATTCGTTCTCCACTTTTCACTAGTTTCAATCCCACTTCTTCACCCCTGTGAGCATCACCCGATGCAATGAGTGGTAAGTGAACTATTCAAAAATCATGAGAAATTAGTCAGTTACGACTACCTCTCATGGAAATGGTCATACGTTTGAATGACTTACTTAACGCAGTTGAATCCCAAAATGATATCTAATATAATGCACTGCGTAATCCCCCATACTTAAATTCAAAAAGAGTCAAGGGATCTCTAACTTGAATGGTTCATGAGGCACAATACTTGCTAAGGTTTTGCAAATGGGGTAGCAAGCTAAGTGGGCTTGATTGTGGAAAAAACTCCACAGTTAAGCGCGCTTGAGCCAGAGGAGTTCTGGGATGGGGGACCTCCTGGGAAGTCCCGGGTGCAAGCCCCGAAAGTGATGATTTGATGCTATGTGATTCGTTCTCCACATTTCACTAGTTTCAATCCCACTTCTTCACCCCTGTGAGCATCACCCGATGTAATGAGTGCTAAGTGAACTATTCAAAAATCATGAGAAATTAGTCAGTTACGACTACCTCTCATGGAAATGGTCATACGTTGGAATGACTTACTTAACGCAGTTGAATCCCAAAATGATATCTAATATAATGCACTGCGTAATCCCCCATACTTAAATTCAAAAAGAGTCAAGGGATCTCTAACTTGAATGGTTCATGAGGCACAATACTTGCTAAGGTTTT
>APFE030086698.1:40333-52426 GCA_000404065.3 Pinus taeda
ACTATTCAAAAATCATGAGAAATTAGTCAGTTACGACTACCTCTCATGGAAATGGTCATACGTTTGAATGACTTAAAATTACGCAGTTGAATCCCAAAAATGATATCTAATATAATGCACTGCGTAATCCCCCATACTTAAATTCAAAAAGAGGAAGGGAACTCTACTTGAATGGTTCATGAGGCACAATACTTGCTAAGGTTTTGCAAATGGGGTAGCAACCTAAGTGGGCTTGATTGTGGGGAAAAACTCCACAGTTAAGCGCGCTTGAGCCAGAGGAGTTCTGGGATGGGTGACCTCCTGGGAAGTCCTGGTTACCGGGTGCAAGCCCCGGAAGTGATGATTGATGCTATGTGATTCGTTCTCCACATTTCACTAGTTTCAATCCCACTTCTTCACGCCTGTGAGCATCACCCGATGCAATGAGTGCTAAGTGAACTATTCAAAAATCATGAGAAATTAGTCAGTTACGACTACCTCTCATGGAAATGGTCATACGTTTGAATGACTTAAAATTACGCAGTTGAATCCCAAAAATGATATCTAATATAATGCACTGCGTAATCCCCCATACTTAAATTCAAAAGAGTGAAGGGAACTCTACTTGAATGGTTCATGAGGCACAATACTTGCTAAGGTTTTGCAAATGGGGTAGCAACCTAAGTGGGCTTGATTGTGGGGAAAAACTCCACAGTTAAGCGCGCTTGAGCCAGAGGAGTTCTGGGATGGGTGACCTCCTGGGAAGTCCTGGTTACCGGGTGCAAGCCCCGGAAGTGATGATTGAGGCTATGTGATTCGTTCTCCACTTTTCACTAGTTTCAATCCCACTTCTTCACCCCTGTGAGCATCACCCGATGCAATGAGTGCTAAATGAACTATTCAAAAATCATGAGAAATTAGTCAATTACGACTACCTCTCATGGAAATGGTCATACGTGAATGACTTACTTAACGCAGTTGAACCCCAAAAATGATATCTAATATAATGCGCTGCGTAATCCCCCATACTTAAAGTCTAAAAGTTCTGAAATTTGTTGGAGTACTTTTGTCTTGGATTGGTGTTGTGGATGGAAGATTAAGGTGCACTTATTGAGAATACCATTTGCAAATGAATTTTACAATTTTATTGATGTTTCATGGCTAGGATTTATGGGTGAGCAACGATTTCATGAGTAAGCAGTCTCTTGAAGTTTCGTGGATTTATTTTTTGGATGTATTAAGTGCAAATGTGCTTATCTAGTGGTGAGGGTGAATTCTCTTTATATTTTTCCTTGGATGTATCCTATCTTGTAAACCTCAATAAATTTCTAGTGTAGAACCTTCCTTTGAAGTTGTCTTAAAGCTTGTGAAAGTCATAGAAGGATCCGCTAAGGTTGATAGTAGACAACCCTATTCATTACCCTATAGGAAGATCTTTTAAGGTTAGTGAGTCACCCTAGTCATCACCTTGTATCCATTCATTACCTTCTCAAGGGAGACGTAGTTGACCCCATACGCTCATTACCATAGTCATCACCTTGTATCCATGCATTACCTTCTCAAGGGAGACCTGGTTGACCCCATATGCCCAATACAAAGACACTAGTCTCCAGTTCTCCCATCATCTTTCATACACTAAACATTTTTCAAGAAAGAAAAGGCATTTTTCCTAGATTTACTCTTCATATCACCTTGAAATTCATTTCCTTGAAGTCCTAGTAATCTTAACCTAGGGATACCCCCCTTTGTTGGTTTTTTGTAGCATCGGATGTGTTCTAGCCTTGAAATTTTGTGGAGAGGCTAAAATACATGAGATCTCCTAAACCCATAAATCGTTTCTACAAATTCCGCCTAGAAATGACTTAATTAGATTATTAACCATTTTTTAAATATTTCCTAAGTCTAAACATAGGGAATATCGTTAATTAATCAGTATTAATTAAGTCAAGACGAGAATCATCTAGAAACTCACACAGATCAATCGAGAGATTATCCTAGCCATCGATTATGTTTGAACTTGGTCGTTGGCGCTCCAACATGGCATTATAAGAGGAGGTCGATGTGGTGATGGAGAAGACACTTGAGCAGTTTGATTTCCTTGGCATATCGATTTCTTGAGTAGCAGTAGTCAGTTGTCAGAGAGAGAACCAGAGATCGAAGCAGTGAGAGAGGGGCAAAGATAGTGAGGCTGGAAGGGCATTCCAGATCCAACGAGTGCAATTGCAGAGGCAGAAGATCCACAGAGAGACTGACGCTAGGGTAGCAGAGCAACCTCTAGAGGCAGGATTGATTGGCTGAGAGGGAGAGACGTATTCAATTCCAGAGGCTGGGAAGGAGTCCCAGAGTGCCGGAGAAGCATCTTTCCAGATAGCAGAAGGCATAAGGACTTCATCAGAGACCAGTCCAAGGCTAGATGTCCAACAAGCTACGCAGAGCAGTGCAGAGGCTGACACAGAGGGTTAGAGGGCTGAATTTCTGAAGGCAAGTCGTGTCGGGAGTTTGCTTGTGGGGTGAGGAAAATTCCTCACTAGATTTTTGCCAATATTTTTTTCTCTGTAGGATTGCCAAATTTCGACATCCAGTTGTACTCATAATTTCTCACTACTGCATAATAATAAAACCCTCAATTGCTGCACTGATTTTCCCAAGTTGGGTATTTCCAGGGACTTTTGTCCAAAAATAACTGTGATATTTTATATGTGTGTGCTGGTATTTCGCAGTTTCCAACGCATTATTTTTCCACAGTATTTTATTTGTGAAGGTTGTAGTGTATTTATTTCGATATTTTCCATACCAGATAAATAATATCAGTTGCTGCAATAGGATTCCGTATTGGAATTTTCGCATGATATCAGAGCGCAATTGATGAGCCGGAGATCTCAGAGGCGAAAAGAAGGAATTTCGCTGCTCAGTGTGGGTAGAAGGCCGGAGTTATCAAGGGTAACACAATCATTTGGTCAAGAGGCCAAGTTACTTATGGAGAGTCAATTTTTTCTGAGTGAGGGGTAACAAACAAACAAACAAACAAACAAAATTGATCTTTCCAGATCGAGTAATTCCAGAGGTAGAGGGGGAAGGTCAGATTTTTCGTTGGGCAAATCTCTAGCTCGATGCAAAGGGCTTTGCAACAATTTGCTAGAGTAGAGCCAGCGTCGGGGTTGAAGAGAGAAGAGCACACATAGAAGAAAAATTTTCATCAGGGAACTTCTAGTCTCAAAAGTTCAATTTTCCTTGCATATTGGTAGTAGTTGTGAGCAGGTCTTCTCACTCCATTAGGGAGTGTGAATAGCAGAGCAGCAACCGACTAGAAGGAAAGAGGCCGGAGTTACCAAGGGTAACACAATCATTTGGTCAAGAGGCCAAGTTACTTATGGAGAGTCAATTTTTTCTGAGTGAGGGGTAACAAACAAACAAAATTGATCTTTCCAGATCGAGTAATTCCAGAGGTAGAGGGGGAAGGTCAGATTTTTCGTTGGGCAAATCTCTAGCTCGATGCAAAGGGCTTTGCAACAATTTGCTAGAGTAGAGCCAGCGTCGGGGTTCAAGAGAGAAGAGCACACATAGAAGAAAAATTTTCATCAGGGAACTTCTAGTCTCAAAAGTTCAATTTTCCTTGCATATTGGTAGTAGTTGTGAGCAGGTCTTCTCACTCCATTAGGTAGTGTGAATAGCAGAGCAGCAACCGACTAGAAGGAAAGAGGAAGTTTTCGACAATTCATTGAGATGGCCACTTCTCAGCTTCATGATCAGGACATGTTGGATGGAGCTTCCAACTACATCATTTGGAAGGAAAGGATGTCATTCCTTCTAGATGAATATGGCTTGAAAGCCTATATTGATGTAGCGATGGAAATTCCTCAGGATGCAGATCAGTTGAAAGAGTAGAGGAAGGAGATGGTGCAGGCAAAGCAGTTGATCCTAAACGGAGTCTGGGATCATATAGTCTCACATATAGCTGGAAAAGATACTGCCAAACAAATGTGGGATGCTCTCGCCACGTTATATCAGGGTAATTTTGAGCAGCGGCAGATGTTCCTCGAGGAGAAGCTGAGGCTTATCCGGATGCAGAAGGGGGAAGGCATAGAACCCTTCCTTACTAGGATTTAGGTGGTTCGGGACTAGTTGTCAGTTGTTGTGGCAGCGCCTCAACCCACAGAGCTAGTGAGATTGGCACTCAACAGTGTCTCTGAGGACTGGTAGGTCTTTGTCCAAAGCATATTGGGCAGAGACAAGTTACTAGAGGGGGACAGGATGTGGGTTGACTTGCAAAGGGAGGAATTGAGGTGAGCTTTTGTAAAGAGCTCCATCAATGGCAACAACAGCAAACAAAAGCAGGTGAAGGAGGAGGAGAATGCAGCCCTTTCATCTAAGGGTCCTAATCAGGGACAGGGGGAGCAGAGAAAGAAGAAGAAGGACATGTCGAGGGTCAAGTGCTTCAAGTGTGGTAAGCTCGGTCACTACAGTACCGAATGTCCTCTCAAGAAGAAGGACAAGGAGGAGAAGCATGACTAGGAGGCAGCTTCTACAAAGATCAATATGCTTTCCTCTAGGCTAGAGGAAGACTTCGCGATGTTTTTTGATATACCTCCAGGAGTGACGTGGGGTGACTTAGTGTTGTAGGCCCAAAGGGCTACAAATGGGTAGGATCCTTGAGGAGTCCACTTCATGGATCATTCCCTGGCTACGGGGGCCCGCATTATTTAGTAGCAGGATGGATCAGTGACAGTTGATGTAGTCAGATTCCAAAATGATAGTTGCAGAGACTAGTAGCAATCAGATGTTTGGGAGCACCAATGTAGAGTTGGCAACAGTGCAGTTGGCACAATGTAAAGTCAGGATTAGTGCAGATTCTTCAGTGACATTGTAGATACCATCAGAAATCAGAGACTCGAGTGACAGATGCATTATACTGATCACAGTTGATTCAATATTTTGGATGCTTTTCAGCTGCAAATTTTGCAGTTGCAGCAACACAAATTCAACGTACACCAGATTTGCGCAGTGGTTGGTGGGCAGTATGCTAGACATCAGCAACCTGGCACGAGATGCTGCAGAGACAGGGTGTTGTGGCAGGGTGTGCAACATTAGAACACATTCCTCACAAAGAGGGAGTGTTAGTTTTTGTAGCATCATATGTGTTCTAGTCTTGAAATTTTGTGGAGAGGCTAGAATACATGAGATCTCCAAAACCCATAAATCGTTTTTGGAAATTCCGCCTAGAAATGACTTAATTAGATTATTAACCAATTTTTAAATATTTCCTAAGTCTAAACTTAGGAAATATGGTTAATTAATCAATATTAATTAAGTCAAGGCGAGAATCATCTAGAAACTCACACAGATCGATCCTGAGATGATCTCAGCCATTGATTATGTTTTAATCTTGGCCGTTGGTGGTCCAACAAGGGATTATAAGAGGATGTGGTGATGGAGAAAACACTTGAGCAGTTCGATTTCCTTAGCAGATTGATTTCCTGAGTAGCAACAGTCAATTGTTGGAGAGAGAGACATAGATCAAAGAAGTGAGAGAGGGGAAAAGACAATGAGGCTGGAGGAGGCATTCTAGATCCAGCTAGTGAATTTGTAGAGAGGAAGAAGAGCCACAGGGAGGTTGATGTTGGGGCAACGCAACAACCTCCAGAGGTCGGGAAGGAGTCCCAGAGTGTCGGAGAAGCATCTTTCCAGTGAACAAAAGGCAAAACAACTTCATTAGAGACCAGTCTGAGGCTAGACGTCCAACAAGTTACGCAGAGCAGCGCAGAGGCTGATGCAAAGGGTCAGAGGGTCAAATTTTTGAAGGCAAATCGTGTCGATAGTTTGCGTGTGGAGTGAGGAAAATTCCTCACTAGATTTTTGCCAATATTTTTTATTGTTAGATTTTGGCATCCAGTTGTACTCAAAATTTCTCACTATTACATAATAATAAAACCCTTAGCTGTTGCACCGGTTTTCCCAAGTTGGGTTTTCCAGGGACTTTTATCCAAAAATAATTTTGTTATTTTTTACGCATGTGCTAGCATTTCTCAGTTTCCAGTGCATTATTTTTCCGCAATATTTTATTTGTGAAGGTTGCAGTGTATTTATTTCGATATTTGTGGTAGCAGATAAATTATTAATTAATTAACAATTAGGAGAAATAATATTAGTTGCTGCAATAAGACCCCGTATTGGAATTTTCACACCCTTGAGCCAAAGGAAAGCTAGCTTGAAGTTGTTGAAGTTTCTAAGTCTAACAGTTAGAAATCCTCCAGGTACTTTCTGATTTATTCCTTCCTACTTGTTTTGATTAATTAACAAGTTATTTACCATGTAAATACTGAAAATAAACACAAGTACATGCTCAACACATTACAAATCATCAATTGAAGGAAACAAAAACCAGCACACAAATGACACTATTATTTTTGGACTAACGTCCCCAAAAAAACCTAACGCAGGAAAACGAGTGCAGTTATCTGAGGGTTTGATTTATTAAGCGATTTCAGAATACAATCTGGGTGCCAAATCCGGCTCACCCAACAAAGAAAAATCTTGGTAGTAGTACCTCTCCTTCGGAGACAGATGCTCCGGTTGAAACCCTGGATAAACACTCCGACAACTCCTCAGCTCCAATCCGCCCCACGAAAAACCCCAACGTCAGCCTCTTCTGCCCTCTGTGTCAACTTTCCCAGTAGTTCTTGATGTTCCCGACAGTTCCGACTTCTGCCCTCTGCATTAGCTTTCTCGGCAGTTCCGACTATCCACGCCTGTTCTAGTTTTTGCCCTCTGCGTCAACTTTCCTGGCTGTTCCGGCTGTTCCTGGCAGTTCCGGCTTCTGCCCTTTTCGTCAGCTTTCCCGGCTGCTGCGATGATCCTCTTGGCACTATCTCTGCCTCTCTGCTTCTATATTCACTACCCCTCAACTACAACTCCAGATCACTCTCTCAACTTTCTTAGCAAACCCAGCCCTAGAAAGCTGAAATCTTGATCTCTTGGTGTGTTCTCCAAGTGACCCTCAAGCCTCCTCTTATACTTTTCTCATTAACAAATCAACGACCGAGATTAAGTCCCTAATCAACGGCTAAGATTAGATCTGCCTTGATCCATGACTTTTGGACCATTCTAACACAATTTTATATTAATTCACATTAATATTTTAAATACCCTAAGTTTAGACTTAGGGACTTCATTAAAAATATTAATTATTTTAATATCTCCCAAACTATTTAGAATCTGCCCAAACCCTTTCTGGGTATTGGAGATCTCATGCGCCTTAGACTCTCCACCAAATTTCGTGGCTAGAGGATATCCGATGCCACCCCAAATCAACACTCCCTCTTAGCGAGGACTGTGCTCTAGCAATACTCCTTACTGAGTATTACTCTAATCATCCGACATTGGTCCCTGATGCTAGGCCTGCCGCCCTTCATCTGTACTACTGCATCTCGTACTACCACTGATGGATCTGTACAATAGCTCCCTCTACTTCCGTGTTGCTGCCCATGGCCTTGCCACTGCCAGTGTTGCGTCTACACTACATCCCCTCTCATCATGCCACATCATGCTACCCATAGCACCGCCACTGCTAACTGCTACACTGCAATTCAGTTACTGAGAAGTAAGTAACTGATCTCCCAACTCTAACATCTCTGTCAGGCTAGAGACACTCCCGATGCTGAAGTTCCCTCTGTCTCTGACAAGTTCTCCCTCTCTGACCTCTGCGCTACTGCAACAACTCCCTACATCTATCACCGTTGCACACCTCTCTGTGCCATCCTGCACTGGTGCAACACTCCTGTACCTCGCACTGTTGCAGCTTGCTAGCCTCGCACTGTCTTGGGAATCCTGCATTGTAGCTCTCTCTGCCGCTCCATCCTCATCCATCTCTACCGACATCCGCCAGTCCTACTACTCCTCTTCGGGGCTCCTGTAACCAAGTATAATCCAAGAGGTTGGGTACCTCAAGGATCCTGCCCCTCATCTTCTGTAGTCCTCTTGACTACAGCTCGATGTCTCCCCACTTTCGCTCAAGTGGTGTGTGTCCACTCATCGCACGATCATCGTCTATCTCCACTTTCTTCTCTGCCCTTGCTGGCGCTACCTTGGTCTCGGAAGCCTCTCCCTTGCTCTTCTTCCTCAGACACTGGGTCGCATAATAACCCAACTCCCCACAGTGGAAGCATTTGACCTTGGAGAGGTCCTACTTCTTCCGCTTTTCTTGCTTACCCTCAAATGCTAGGGCAGCAGCCACCTCCTCCTCCTTCTTGATTCTGATCCCTTTGTTGTTGCTTCCCGTCTTGGTCATCCTCCTGATCTCTTCTTGGAAAAGAGCCACCCACATTTCCTCCCAATCTGGAAGGGTCGCCCTCCCCAGTATGCTCTGGACAAACAGCTCCCAGTCTTCTGAGACTGCATTCAGGGTTGTTCTCACCATTAACTCTGGATCTGGTGTGGCCCCTATGGAAGTCAGTTGATCTCCGATCTCCTTTAATCGACCGAGGAAGGTGTCGATCTGTTCTCCCTTCTGCATCTAGTATGACCGCAACTGATTTTCTAGGAGCATCTTCCTTTGCATGGAAGTATGCTGATACAACTTGGTCAGGGCCTCCCACATCTCCCGTGCCATATTCTTCTCCGCAATATGTGGTACTATATGATCCTTGACCCCATCAAGAATGATACTCTTGGCCCTTGCCATTGCTTCCTCATACCTGTCATTGTCAACTGGGTCAACTAGGATCACTATCGTCTTTAAGGCGAAGTGCTTGACCCGATTTCTGTAAAGTACGGATAAGATTCTGGCCTTCCAGACTACGAAGTCTGAGGCTTCATCTAGTCTATCCTGGTCTCTTACTCTGTGTAGTGCCATTCTACTGCTCTTCTACTTCCCTCCTGGAAGTTCTCAATGTGACTCCTTCTGAGCCTCGATTTCCCTTCTAGAAATCCTTCTGCCGATGTCGAGATGGCCCCTACTCTGATCGTCTGTGCAACCGCACCACTGATCTGAATTTCTCAGCTAGAAACCCTCGGTAGCAACTCCCTCCTCCTTGGCCTTGCCCTGTTATCACAACAGTAGCCCACCAGCTCCACTCTGCAACTTATCCACAGCCTCCTAAACCCCAACAACCTGAAGGTGAGAGCTCCTAGGCTCTGCACAGTCCCAACACCAGCAAACTAGCTCCCTAAGCCAACAGTATCAGCCCTCCTAGCCTTTGTGTGTCTCTGCATGAGCCTATCTTTGCCTCCCTCAGCCTCTGCGCAGCCTCTTCTTGGCCCGAACTTGATGATGCAAACACTGTGTCACCCCTTCCTTGCTGTTTTGCTGCTAGGAACGGCTTCTGTCACTCGAGACAACTATTTTCTGTTGATGTTGCTCTTCTCGTCTGATGTCCTCAGTTCTCTTGTGTTCTGCAACCACAGTCTGATACCATGTTGAAGTTTTTAAGTCTAACAGTTAGAAACCCTCCATGTACTTTCTGATTTATTGCTTCCTACTTGTTCTGATTGATTAACAAGTTATTTACCATGTAAATATTGAAAATAAACACAAGTCCATGCTCAACATATTACAGATCATCAACTGAAGGAAACATAAACAAGCACACAAATGACACCGTTATTTTTAGACTAACGTCCCCGGAAAAACATGATGCGGGAAAACCAGTGCAGCTATCTCAGGCTTTGATTTATTAAGCAGTTCAGAATACAATCTGGGTGCCCAATCCGACTCACCCAACAGAGAAAAATCTCAGTAGTATTACCTCTCCTTCGGAGACAGATGCTCTGGCTAAAACCCTGATAAACACTCTAGAAACTCCTTAGCTCCAATATGCCCCACGAAAAACCCCAGCGTCAGAATCTAGGGACTGCGTTAGCCTCTTCTTCCCTCTGCATCAGCTTTCCTGACAGTTTTGACAGTTCCTGGCAGTTTCGGCGTCTCCCCTCTACTTTAGCTTTCCCGACAGTTCCCGACAGTTCCGGTTGTTCCTGACAATTCCAACTTCTTCCCTTTGCGTCAGCTTTCCCGGATGTTCTGGTAGTTCCGAGCAGTTCTGGCTATTCCCCACAGTTCCGGCTTCTGCCCTCTATTTCAACTTTCCCGGCTGTTTCTAGCAGTTCCGGCTTCTGCCCTCTGCGTCATCTTTCCTGGCTGTTGTGCTAATCCTCTCGACACTATCTCTGCCTCTCTGCTTCTATATTCACTGCCTCTTAGCTGCAACTCCAGATCACTCTCTCAAATTTCTCAACAAACCCAAACCAGAAAGTCGAAATCTTGATCTCTTAGTGTGTTCTCCAAGTGACAAGCCTCCTCTTATACTTTTCTCGTTAACAAATCAACGACTGAGATTAAGTCTCTAATCAACAACTAAGATTAGATCTGCCTTGATCCATGACTTTTGGACCATTCTAACACAGTTTTATATTAATTCACATTAATATTTTAATTTCCCCAAGTTTAGACTTAGGGACTCCATTAGAAATATTAATTATTTTAATATCTCCCAAACTGTTTGGAATCTTCCCAAACCCTTTCTGGGTATTGGAGATCTCATGCCCCTTAGCCTCTCCACCAAATTTCGTGGCTAGAGCACATCTGATGCTACCCAAAATAAACAAAAGTGAGAGAGTTAATGAGGTGATAGTAGATACTGATCCCCCTTTGAGTTACAATAAGATCGGCCTTGAGCTTTCAAATTTTATCTCAGTATGTGCAAGGTTATGTGATAACAAGGAGCATTGGCATGGTGAAAGGATGTGAGCTTTGAAACCATGAATAGGGGGAAAAGAGGAGGACCCTAACAAAAGCTCTATGAATGGAGGCTTCTCACTATTATGGTCAGAAACCATGGGAATGTCACTAAGAAAACATTGGAGAATGCAAATGCCCATGCAAAAATATCCTTAACCACATATGCCAAATGTTGTGGTGGAAACCATAGGAGTCACCAAGCCACTCCTTCACCCAAGGACCTGCAAAATAAAGGTTACAAGGTGGAGGGGCCATAAGATTGCAAATAAACAAGCCATGTACAACGATCCATAGATTCATAAAATTCAAACCAAATGAATGGCAATACTCCCAAAGAGGAAAGACCCCATGTGCCCCACCAAGGAGTAGGATCACTAACAAAGACCAATGCAAAAAAAAAGGCAACATCCTCCACTATACTAATGTAACTAGATGGATTCATCTTGCACATTAAACCAAGTAATCAAAGGTGATGCTCACAGTTGATCCTACGCGAAGAGCTTTGTCGATAGACGTAAGTGATACTGAGACTTGTTTGCATAGTGCGTTAATGTGACAAGGCAAGTTTTACAAGTGTTTGTTGCACAAATAGGATTTCAAACAACTAAATTGAACTAAGGAGGACTGTAAAAGACACAATAAAGGAAGGAGGCAAAATGACACAAGTTTAAATGACTTCTACAAAATATCTCCTACAAAATAGTAGCACAAAAGGTTAAATTTTCCATGCTACAACATTAACATTTAAGTAGACATCAAAATATCATTTATCCCAGGTTAGCCTAATTATTGTCACTAATGTTGCTATACATTACGCTAGTTTTGTGCGACTAGGTACCCAATTCCAATAACATAGGTGAGATGCATAGTCTACGTCAACAGGTTTACTAGGGATGCCATCCATGAATGTGGGGGATCATCACTTAGGTTAGTTTCCCCTTGAGGTTTTCCATGGAAACAAAAATTAAAATATCACTTGTATTAAAGTATACATCTTGTCAATTCCTTAGCTAACATCTTTGCATAAGCCTCTTTGGGACTTTCTTCTCAAAACTGTAGGTTTTAACCCCGTACAGAAATTACCTGCATAAGAATTCTAAATCACATGAAAAATAAAAATGCGAGAGCATAACACATAAAACACATATACACAAAGATTTCCCACTGGATCTCAAAACCGGGACTACCAGCTTGATTTTTCATTATGTTCCTTTCAATGTTACAATACATATTTATACATGCCGAAGCATCCAATATTATGGACCGAAAAACCATCGCGTCCAAAACCATGGACTGAAAACCATAGGTAGGTTCGCCCAACCTAATATAGGGTCCAATTCTTTTTTCCCGGGGCGTTGCCCTAGACCCCATAGAGGGGGGCTACC
>APFE030086698.1:84607-102813 GCA_000404065.3 Pinus taeda
ACTCCCTGCGAGGAGCATCGTGTCTTATTTTATAATCGAGCTCTGCTCTATTAGAGGTTGCCCCCTCGAAGAGGCAAGTGAACATTACTCTCTGAATAATAAAATCATTGCTATTTTGTGTTCTGGGTATCTTTTCTTCGCATATTCTATGTTCGGGGTCTCTTTTCTTCGCATATTCTGTATTTGGGTATCATTTGCAGGTTAAAGAGCATAACAACCTCCCTATTATAGTAATTTCCAATATTTTCATAAATAAATGTGCCAAAAATGTCATTTTTCCTTGACAAAGCCTTAGCCATTAACTTTGCCAATTTTCTTAGCCATAAACAATCACAAGTAATCCCCATCACTATTATTCTGCCCAACATTAAGCTTGGAATAAGTGTCCCATCACCCGTGGTTATTATTTTGTCTTTATTTACTTTTATTACATGGAATTTTCACCAAGGTTGTTACAGAACCCTCCCCCTTGGGGGAACACTTTCCTTAACAATCCTCCCCCTTGGGGGAACACTTTCCTCGATGTTCAACAACACCTAACCACAAAATTGTTGTAAGAAAAATATATACTGCTGATGGAGCTTTATAATTTAGCTCGATGCAATATTTACAATGATCACCCTGTTGAAAGTAAACCAACATAACAACATAATAACATGACATCATAACAACCTACAACATAATGGAGCTTTATAACACAGCTCATGGTTGTATTTTCATCCATATACATATGTACATAAACCAACAAAACATATACCAAAGCATATACCACAATATATACAAAAATACACCAAAACTGCTTTGCCTCAACTGGAAAATAAGGAAGGATACATAGCCCGCATATGATCCTCCATCTCCCATGTAGCTTCATCGGGCCCAAAGTGCTTCCGCTGCACCTTAACTTGCTCGATTTATCAGTTCTGGAGCATGAGAAAATTTTTCTGCAATATATACTGAGGCTCAAGTTGGAATTCTCCATCTAGTTCCACCTACAATACAAACTAGTCAATCGCATTATCAGCTTCCTTAACACACTTCTTAAGAAAAGGTAAATGGAAAACATCATGGACTTTCACTGTCGGAGGTAGTGCAAGTCGATAGGCTATTGGACCAATCCATCAACAATGTTGAAAGGTCTACAAAACCATGGTGCCATCTTGGCACATGATCCAATCTGTAAGGAGCTCTTCTTCGGTTTCATGTGCAAGTACACCTGTTCTGAAACCTAGAACTCCTTGAACAACCTGTTCCTATCTGCATAACTCTTCTGCCTATCCTATGCTGCTTTTAGATTCTTCTTTATAACTTTAATTTCCTGTTCCATGTCTGCCAACATGTCTGGTCCAATCAACACCCTGTTAACCGGATAACTCCAACTGATGGGAGTGTTGCAACTCTGCCCATTCCATGCCTCAAAAGCACTCATCCTCAATGATTACTGATTACTATTGTTGTACGCAAACTCCACCGGTGGAATATAATCTTCCCACTTTTGTTGATGCATCACATAAATCCTCAACATGTTCTCCAATATCCTGTTGACCCTCTCTATCTGTCCATCTGTTCGTGGATGATAATTCGTACTGAAGGCCAACTATGTGCCCAAACCTACAAACAAATCCTTCCAAAACTTGGAAGTGAACTTCACATCCCTTACTGACATAATCTTCTTCGAAACACCATGCAATCTAACCACATCTCAAATGAATACTTGTGCTACGTTGCTAGCTGAGAATGTAGACTTCATCGGAATGAAATGTGAAACCTTCGTCAACCTGACCACAACAAACATAATGGAATCATGTTGTCTCACTATCTTCGACAACCTTGTGATGAAGTCAATGGAAATAACTTCCCATTTCCACTCTAGAATCGCAATCGGCTGTAGCAATCCACCTGTATGCTTACATTCTGCCTTCACTCGCTGACAATCAAAACATCTAGCCATGGACTTTGCTACATCCCTCTTCAGATTCGACCAATAGTAAAATATCTTCACTATAGTTAATGTCTTCTGATAACCTGGGTGACCTGAATAAAGTTTCGCATGAAACTCCCTCAAGGTCACCTTCTTCAACTCACTGCTATCTAGTACATATATCCTGTCTTAGAACCTGACCAATCCATCTGTCGTAAGACAATAATCCATATCCTATGCACCTGCACCTGTACCTGTACTTGTACCACTACATGTACATGTACCTGTACCTATACCTATACCATCACCTATACTTGTACCATCACCTATACACAATATCCATATATCTGACATCCTGTTGACCTGCCCGCAAGATCCTATCCTATAAATCTGTCTCATAGGAGCTCATAGTTGCTAAGTGATTTACTTGTATCCACCTGCTAATAGCATTGGTCACTTTGTTCTCTTTACCGTTGATATATCAGATCTCAAAATCAAACTCAGTAATCGTAGCCAACCACCAATCATGCTTACCATTCAGGTTCGGTTGGTCAAATACATATCAAAAACCACTATGATCATTCATCAATGTGAACCTCCTTCCCAGAAGATAGTCTCCACATCTTCAATGCATGTATAATCAGTTCCAACTCAAGATCATAAGTGGGATAGTTCTGCTCGTGCTCATTCAACTTCGGCGACTCATAGCATACCACCTGTCCATCCTACATAAGGACTCCACCAAGTCCTCTCTTGCAAGCATCTGTGCATACTACAAACTCTTTGTTCGGATTTGTGATCTGTAGCACTGGTGCATGTGTCAACAACTGCTTCAGTCTCTCAAACCCAGCCTCACACTGCTCTTTCCATTCAAAATTCTTACCTTTACTATGCAATGATGTGATAGGATAAGCAATTTGTGAGAATTTCCTGATGAACCTCTTGTAGTAGCTTGCCAAACCCATGAAGGATATCACCTCATCCACATTCTTAGGAGTTGCCCACTCCATGATGGCCCTTATCTTCTCTGGATCTACTGCAATGCCTTCCTTGGAGACAACATGCCCCAAGTAATGTACCTCATTCTAAAAGAAACTACACTTGCTGAACTTAATATACAACTGATGCTCTCTCAACAACCTCAACATTGCTGCTAAATGTTCGACATGTTCTTCCTCGTTTTTAGAATATACCAGTAAATCATCAATGAAGACAATAAAAAACTTATCCAAATATGGACACAACACACTATTCATCAAACACATAAATGTAGCTGGAGCATTAGTTAAGCCAAATGGAAAAACAACAAACTCATAATGCCCATACTCGGAAAACACTATCGCAGAGGAAAACACTAAGGAATGGCGGAAAACAGAGTAGAGCAAAAGTTGAAGTAATGTTGCACCAGAGCCATCAGATCAGCCAGATCAACGACCCGGATTAAATCAGCAATATCGCATCGGCAGAGGCCAGTGTAGTGTATCAGAGGCAGCCCTAAGAGAAATGCAACTGCGATCCAGCGAAACAACGTGAACCGTTGATCGAGCGCACAGATCAACGGTCTAGATCAACTACCAAAATCGCATCGTAGCCATCGGATAGGCGAAAGAGATCAACGATAGAGATTACATCGCATCACAGATTCCTAAAGGGAGGACTTAACACAGGGGGACCCGAAGGAATTATGAAATAAAGCAGTGAAGGATTGAGTTCCGTGGTAAGTGGTATTTCGGGCGGGCTTCAGGCAATAAGCGGTATTGGAGAGGCTCCGCCTGATTCCATACAATGACCGACGCATGGCACACCGCAGGAGAGAGAAAACCGCTTTTTTGGGCGGGTAAGCTCCGTGCAAGTAGGCCACCCAAAATGGTTGTCAACCATTGGATTGAGAGATCGTGGATCAACGGTGGAGATCGAGCGGACTACTTTATGTTTTGGGTTGGATGTGAACCGTCAGTTCGAAGGCAGATCAACGGTGTGGCGATTATGACCTGTAGCCAATGCAACTTGCAGAATGAGGATTATAGGGCAGACTTGATATCGTTTGAAGTTCGGCTTTGGCGCTTCAATCGGATTTTACACTGTTTGAATGTATTTTCCGTGTATTTCTCTGTGTAAACAGAGAAGCGTATTCCCGGGGATTTCACCCGTACCAGTGGCCCTTTCCGTTTGTAAACAGGTGGCCTCAATGCCTTGAGAGTTTTACAATGATTGTTTAACGCTCAACAGGGAGGTGAACGGACAGAAGAGGAAGACAGAGAGCCCAAAGAGGGAAGGCGAATAGACAGGGGCCGATAGGCTTAAAAGCCATCCAATAACAGAACAAAGACAAGTTAGAGTTCAGTGACAGAGGAGAGACAGAGAGTCAGGAAACTCATAGCTACGAACAATTTTTCAAAGGCACTAAGAGGGAGAGTCTTTGCACTCTTTAGACTCGAGGTTTTTGAGTGAAATCCCCGTGTAATATCATTGTTGTTGTGTTATGGCTCTGATTGAGCTCACACCTGTAAACTTTGTTCTTAAAGACATAAAATAGAGGTCGACACTGAAAGCTGGACCAGGAGACGTAGCCAGGGGGTCTGGTGAACTCCTTTATTATTTTGATTGTGTTGATGTGTGTGCATTATGTTTTCTAACTGTTAATGGCCTATATTATTTGCAATCTTTTCAATCTGTTGCACTAAATAATATAGGCATTCCTGCACATGAGTGTGTAATACCTTTTATTCTTGATTTAACATCCATTTCGGATCAAGTGGTATTAGAGCCTTTGGTTTTGTTAAGGTTAGACAAGCTTGTGTTGGATTTTGAATGCTAACTAGATTAAAGCTCAGACTAGGAGAAGGAGAACTTGTTGAGGCTAATCCAGAGATTGGAAGAGTCTATCCTCAGGTGAGAATGGCAAAAGAAGCTCCATTGGCATCAGAATCTCAGTATATAGAAAGTTTTAAGACACTCCAAGCCATGGTGGAATAGATGTATCTAGAATTTAAGAAGGGTTGAGGTGAAAGCACCTAAACACATAAACTAGACAAAAGAGAAGAGGAACCTTTTCTAGTTGCCCCTCCAGAAGGCAAAGGAAAAGGAGGAATGAATCCTCCACCATCTCCTCCGTCATCATCCTCATCATCACCATCTTCTAGCTCTTCTAAGAAAAAGAAGAAAACTTCCTTAATCAAATTATATGTGAAGTTTGATTTGCAAATTTATGATGGAGAACTCAATGCAGAAAAGCTAGATAATTGGATAAGACAAATTGATGTATATTGCAGGGTACAAAACGTTGATTCAGAAAGGAAGAAGATTCAGCTGGCTGGCCTTCGACTTGGAGGAACTGCACTAGTATGGTGGGAAGGCAAGACACAAGTCGATTTGCAAAAACATGGTAAAATCATTTCTACCTGGAACGAATTTGTTTCTGCTATCAAAAAGCAATTCTATCCTTTAGCTTACATGCAGCAGGCAATGATGAGTTGGAAAACTCTTCGTCAGTTGAAGGGTCAAAGTGTACAAAGTTATACTTAGGAATTCAGAAAGAGAGCTTTAACTCTAGGTATATCATTAGACTCACCTGAGACTTTATTGAAGTATATAGGTGGTCTTCATAGCTATTTAAAACATATTATTCTCATGTTTAATCCCACTAGCTTAGATGATGTATTAGTTCAAGCCACACATCTAGAAGCTAGAGGTAAGAATGTAAACCCAGAGGTTGGGGGAACATCTAAATATTCTGTAAGCAAGAGCAAGGAAAAGAAGAAAATGAAATGGAAGGAGAGGAAAACAAACACTGTAAAGAAGGATAAACCTTCATGCACTCATTGCAAGAAAGAAGGACACGATGAGGCACACTACTGGTTTTTTCATCCAGAACTGAAACCTAAGAAGTTCGGTGGAAAGGAGAAGAAGAATGTTGCTACTATTCAGAAGGACTTGGGATCATATTCAAGTTCAAATCACTGCAACTGAGGCTCTTCGAATTTTTTGTTACCTACAAACAGGGAATAGAACCCTGCGTCTACTAGTTCCAACCTCCTGTTGGTGTTTTCTATAGATCCAAAGATTTTGCCTAGAGACTCCCTCTAGAGCTACAAAATTTCTCCCTCATTACTAAGCCATTTATTTGTCTTCAAACTTGCTTTGATACCATATGAAATTTTCACTATTAAAACAACTAGAAATTATTCTTCTAACTAAACATAATTATGTGTAGTTTGCTATTACGACAAACACTGAATAAAATCACAACTACAATTTTCACCAAAAATAAAATGCATTATGGAAGTAAAACTAGAACTAAGAAAATAGAGCACACACACAAATAAAAATGACACCGTTATTTTTGAACAAATGTCCCCACAAAAAACCAATGTGGAAAATCAGTGCAGCAAATGAGGATTTTATTATTATAATGTAGTAGCAAAATTTGAGTAAAATATTTGGATGCCCAAGCTGGAAATCCTGTCGTGACAAATCACTAGCAGAATATTAGAGAGATTTTCTCTCTCTCCACAAGCAATCCTAGCCTGATCTGCCTCCACAATCTACTCCCCATATACCTCTGCGCCAATCTCTGCATAGGCACTGTGCAAGATGAAACTTTGCACTGCTAGGAATAGTTGCTCATTGTTGCTACTGACTATATCTGCCACTGAGAAGGATTCATTGGCCCTATGGAATAATTTTCCCGACACTCTACTACTGAATCGATCTCTCCTCTAGCTGAATCGAGCTTCCTCCTTGACGATCTACGCAAGCCCCTGCATAGCCTCCTTGTGGAATAACTTGGACTCTCTCTACAAGCTCTTCCTGCACTAGAAATCCTTTGGAATCACTCTATTGTTGCTCCTCAATCTCTGCTACTCGATCTTGTCTCGAATTCTTCCTAACACTGAATCATTGCTCTCTAGGAAATTCGATCTTCCTAGATCTCCCTCTCACTCTATGTGTTTATCTCCATCCCATCGTCCTGCTCTTGTAACCTCTCGTTGATAAATCAACAACCATGATTAGATCTCCAACAATGAATAGGATCATCTCAAACTCAATCTGTGTGAGTTTCTAGAGAATTCTCACATTTTCTTAATTAATACATATTAATTAACCAATTTTCTTAAGTTATACATGGGAGCAATTTAAATGATGGTTAATTAATTTAATTAAGGCGTTTCACAAGCTAATGTTGCGAAACCTTTTCTGGGTTTTAAATATCTTTTGTTCTTAGCCTCTCTAACACAAATCGATACTAGAACACCTATTTGATGCTACAAAAATTAACATATTGCAGATGGTAACGTGGACAAATACAAGGCTAGGTTCATGGACAAGGCTTTTGCTAAAAAAGAGGGCATATACTATGAGGAGACATTTTCCCCTATGGCTAGATACACTTCAATCAAGGTCGTGATCTCATTAGAGTACAGAGGGATGGCAAATTCACCAGATGGACATTAAGACAACTTTCTTGAACGTGGTGATAGAAGAGGAGGTGTATATCAAACAACCACATGGATTTGAGACGCATGGGAGATATACACATGTTTGCATGTTGAAGAGGGCACTATAGAGAGTCAAGCAAGCTCCTAGGGCATGGTACGGTCAGATTGAAAACTGCTTGCAATAGATGGACTTCATGAAGAGCGAGTAGATTCTAACCTCTACTTTTTTATGGTAGGAGGTGAGCTACTCACATTCTTGTACTTTGTGTGGATGATCTATTTTTGACAGGGTCATTTGGGCTTATAGAGGACTGCAAGAGGGACTTGGCAGCTGAGTTCGAGATGAAGGAATTGGGAATGATGCATTATTTCCTAGGACTGGAGGTATGGAAGAAAGATAAAGAGATTTGCCTTGGGCAAGGGAGATAGACTATGGAGATATTGAAGAGGTTCAAGATGCAAGACTTTAGACCCATGTCTATGCATCTAATTATCAACTAGAGGATGATTGACACATAAGAGGACACAACAGTGGACCTAACCTTATATAGATAGTTCATTGGATCTCTCATGTATCTGGTCAACACAAGGCCAAACATTTATTCCGTGGTCAACACACTCAATCAGTTCATGGTGGACTCTGGAGCCAAAGAAAGTACATTGGACAACAACAATGTATGTATTGAGGTATCAATGAGATACAATCAAGTATGGTATAAGATTTACTCGAGGTGGTGGTTTCATTTTGATGGGATAACAGATACAGACTAGGAAGGAGGTTCAGTGGATCGGAAAAGCACCTACATGTGTTGCTTCAATATTGGATTAGGCGTTTTCATGGTGCAGCAGGAAGAAAAATTTTATGGCACTGAGTTCTCCAGAGGAAAAATACATGGTAGCAAGCATGGCCACATGTGAATGTAATGTTCCAAATTATAAATTTGTAGAAAATTGCTTCAAAAATTAATGCCACAAATTTCACAAATTAATCCACAAAATCAATGACAAATTGTAAATATATAAATTGCAATCTCATAATAGACAACAAACACATGCAGGAAATCTCATCTTTATTTAACAAAAGCAGAGTTACATGCTAAGTCAATAGCTGAGACAATAGCCTAGAAGACCTCTAAATATTTTACTACAAACTGATGTCGACCTCCCACAATAACTACAATTGAAGAGTGCAACCTGTGAATCCTGAATGGATTCACCAAGGAAAGAGATGGGTTCTCACCCACTCTCACTAAATCACCCAAGGGTTTTTGTCCCGAGGCTACTAAGGTAGAGAACTGGATTCTCCACTCCACACCAAAGACAAATTCTCATTCAAGATGTCTCCAAATGACATTCTCCTACTTTCTTATAGATCAGATGGATAGATCTTCAAGCCTCTAGAAGCATCTTATTTTATTATTAGTTTAGAAGCTCCTCCATTGACTTTATCTTAAGTAACTTTTTAATTTTATTTAATTTCAATTAAGTCACTTTTGGGCTTTTTCCTCCAGTCAATTATTTTTTCTTATTTAAATGACTAACTAAAGTCATTTTTAATTAAGGAAAATGGTAAATCACCCACTATACTCTCTTCGGTCACTGGAAGTCACTTCTGAGCATCCCATGTTGTTGATCTTCTTGTTCCAGTTCCAATGAGCTATTACACTGAGGTGTTCCATCGAACAATGTTCCCAGAATGCCACCTCGAGCATAATTAGTTAAGTTAGGCCCCATAATAATGCTATTTTTTTAAAGTTGTTGGAATGCAATGGAACGAAAGGAAAACTGTGTGGATGATGGAATATGCCAAGTGAATGTCATTGGATCCCATAAAAACTCCTCAAAACTCCCCCGAGACCCCTAATTATGTAATCCTACTCTTGCGGTCTGGCCATCACATACCCTAGAAACCCATCCCGACTGTACTATAGAGGAAAATAAAAATGGGGACATGACAAATCCTCCTGCCCCAATATTGCTTTCCATCAAGAAATATGCACCTGAACACTGTAGAGGCATTTTTTGACTGATACCAAGATCCCATGTGAACCACTGTTCCACATTATGCCTCCACGCTAACCAGACATGGAAGAATCCCTCAATACCTGGATCCCAAACAAGTCATTGACTCAATATGTCATCCATGCACCCACTTACATCCAAAAGCCACCATGACCAATCGCCATCACCCATACCCCATGGCTCTATCTCTTCTCCATCTCTAGCCATGAACGTTGCTCCACCAATATAATATCAACTCATCACATCTCTCCAATCCAACCCTTCGCATAGACCAAGGTCAATCCCACCATGTTGGTGTTGTGTTGAAATGTTGATGAGTGGCTAGCCTACATCCTGTTGCCAACTTGAGCATGTAATATCCCTCACATCTAAGGGCTCCTGCAATATTATGCTCCTGACTAAAAATTATACTCCATTAATATGGTACCAACTCATGATCTCTCGCCAATCCATCTTGTGGAATGGATCATATGCATATGCACCTGTATATGTGATAATTCCCCTATGTTGCACTTTTCCCAAATCACACAACTTTATCTGGTCAATCAACAATATACATCGAGAAAACCCTTCCTCTCTCCTTGTAATGGGTACACGTGGACAAATTGTGTTGCACACCCTGTCTATGTACTCCTTGAGAGGGTTTCTCCCTGAAAGTAATGCAAATTTGTCATTTTCTTGTGCATCTATATGCACCTCATCAGTGGGGAGGCCCATAGATGGATGCACCACCATCTCCAAAATATCCTCCCTCATGTGACTGAAAAAACCATGCTCCCCCAGTCTACCAACCTCCTGCAAAACTATCCTATCAGGCTCTCGCACCTCTTGAGGACAAGTGTCTACAAATAATACCACTATGATGGTTGTCTGTACATCTATTTTCCCCTCATCAATGGTTGGTCCAAAATATGGCCGCTCATCCTCCTCTATCATGGGCTCAACATGAGCCACTAGCCGACTCTCCAAAGATGGCCCATAACACATATTGGGCTCCATTGTGTGTTTCTCATGCTGAATGGGAACAATCTATTGCTCATCAATATCCTTTACCAAACATGGCTTCATCTCTGAGCTACTGTGACCACTCCCAATGATTGCTCATGCTCCCAGAGGCATGCTCAAATGAACCCAAGGGCTCACCCAAATAAGAATCCTCATCCTGAATATTAGAAGGAACCTCCTCCTACTCTACCTCTACCATCTCCTCTGTGTCACTCATAAATGAGTGGTCAAGTCCCCAAGGTTCCTTGCAAATGAAGTAAAGAGCCTTCCTCCTCAGCTCATCCAAAATATCCTCCCTCATTTGACTAAAAACTCCATTCTCCTCCAGTTTACCAACCTCCTACAAAACAATCCTATCAGGCTCTAGTACCTCCTCAGGACAAGTGTCTACAAATACTGCCATCTTGCTAGTTGTTTGTACATCTATTTTCCCCTCATTAATGGTTGGTCCAAAACATGGTCGTTCATCCTCCTCTATCATGGGCTCAACATGATCCACTAGCGGACTCTCCAAAGATGGCCCATAACGCACATTGGGTTCCACTATGTGCTACTCATGCTGAATGGGAACAATATGTTGCTCTCAATCTCCTTTACCAAAATGGTTGCATATCTGAGCTATTTTCGACCACTCCCCATGGCTACTTATGCTCCTCATAGGCATCCTCAAATGAACCCAAGGGCTCACCCAATGAAGAATCATCATCCTGCATGTTAGAAGGAACCTCCTATTGCTATATATTTTCATTCTACTCTGTGTCACTCAAGCATGAGTGATCAAGTCCCCAAGGTTCCTTGTAAATCAAGCAAAGATCCTTCCTCCTCATCTCATCCAAAATATCCTCCCTCATCTGACTAAAACTCCATGCTCATCTAGTCTATCAAACTCCTACAAAATTATCCTATTAGGCTCTAACACCTCTTGAGGACAAGTATCTACAAATACTACCACCATGTTTGTTTTTTGTACATCTATTTGCCCTTCATCAATGGTTGGTCCAAAATATGGCCACTCATCCTCCTCTATCATGGGATCAACATGAGCCACTAGTTGACTCCCCATAGATGGCCCATAACACACATTGGGCTCCACTATGTGTTGCTCATGCTGAATGGGAACAATCCGCTGCTCATCAATCTCCTTTACCAAACATGGCTGCATCTCTGAGTTTTTGTCGACCGCTCCCCATGACTACTCATGCTCCCCAGAGGAATCCTCAAATGAACCCAAGGACTCACCCAAAGAAGAATCATCATCCTGAATGTTAAAAGGAACCTCCTCCTGCTCTACCTCTGCCATCTCCTTTGTGTCACTCATGCATGAGTGGTCAAGTCCCCAAGGTTCCTTGCAAATGAAGTAAAGATCCTTCCTCCCTAGCTCATCCAAAATATCCTCCCTCATCTGACTAAAAACTCCATGCTCCTCCAGTGTACCAACCTCCTACAAAACTATCCTATCATACTCTAACACCTCCTGCGGACAAGTGTCTACAAATTATACCACCCTGCTGGATGTTGTACATCTATTTACGCCTCATCAATGGTTTGTCCAAAAGATGGTCAATCATCCTCCTCTACCATGGGCTCAACATGAGCCACTAGCTGACTCTCCAAAGATGGCCCGTAATGCACACTAGTCTCCACTATGTGCTTCTCATGTTGAATGGGAACAATTTATTTCTCATCAATCTCCTTTACCAAACATGGTTGACTCTTTTATATGTTGTCGACCACTCCCCATGACTGCTCATTCTCCCCAGAGGCATCCTCCAAAGAAGAATCTTCATCCTGAATGTCAGAAAGAACCTCCTCCTACTCTACCTCTACCATTTCGTCCATGTCACTCAAGCATGAGTGTTCAAGTCCCCAAGGTTCCTTGCAAATGAAGCAAATATCCTTCCTCATCAACCCATTCTTATTGCATGGTTGGTCACCACAAATCCTCTGCAACTCATCTTGGGTCAATCATCTCTTGAATAAACCAATGTTTTTCTTAACCAACCTTTCATCTAGTTCATAAGTAGTAAGTGTGACCTATTGTTTTCTTCTCCAAATGGCCAACAATTTTCACTGCAACCTCCTGCAAATGGCATCACGGCCTCCGATACATGAGGACAAAATGGAATACATGTGCGTTATTAATGTGTTAGGATTATGTTTCCTAATGTTGAAGAAGCATTGGAACATCTGCAAGATTAAGTTGTTACACTCTAGCTCAAACATGAGGTCATAAGATCTAACCAAGGCCATGACTTGTAGAATATCTAACCTCTTCCCAAAGGTAGGACCCTCACTTTTATCCAAATCTTGAAAGGTATCCACTATCAATATGAAGACTCTCCTCATAATGTCATCATTGTAAGGAGGTATAGGTGTGGTCAACATCATGATACTAGTAAGACAAGAGGCAACTAAAAGTTTGAGTCCTAGGGAAAATTTTAAAGATGGAAATTTATCTTAAAGTTTAGAAACCTTGGCGAATCTTACTAGTCCCTAACATGCAAACTATAAAATGTTTAGCAATATGTTTGTAAAAATACTCAAATTTCTATTAATTTTATATAGTCTCTATAAATATTTAGTGATTTTTAAGGTTAAATAATTTTATGATGTAAAATTTGGGTGAATCATTTTTAGGCAAAATGGAAATTGGCGATTTTCTTTTGTGAAAAAAAAAAAAATTAGCCCACCTACGAATATTGGCCCCTAAAATTTTCCCTGAGTTTTACCCTTGCAAAAAAATGCTCCAAAAATTTGTGTTATATGAGAGCAAACATGGTTGGTTTTAGAGCCCGAATCAAGGTCTTCCCATCTGAATGATGTACATTGGAGAGGAGTGAAGCAAGTTCTTTTAGTTTGAGAAAGGAATTTGTTGTAACCCCCATGCATCTCGAATTTGTCCCAAGTGCATAGATTTTGTATCCCAACTCATGCTCTTTTTGTGGTTTCTCTTATTGTAGCAAAGTAAGTATCCAGTTGGAAAATGATTTTTCAATCGTTGTTACTAGTTTATTAAGGGAGTTTATGGAGGTCTTATCCATGTTTAGTCCAATAACATCAAGTTGTTTTATGCATGACTTTCACCAGCATCACAACAAAAATGCACCATGTCCATTACAATATTTTTCCCAATACCTCATGACAAGGCTCATGCAAATCTATACAGTGCCATGACAATACAAGAATCATAAACACTCCAAACCCTCCTGCAACTATACCTCAATGGCGACATCAACACAACACATTCTCTTCTCAACCAAATACCACGGTCTCCACCAATCTTTGTTCTAAAAAATAGGATTTCTCATTCATCAATATTTAGAAACAAGTACAAGGTTGGTTAACAACAACAATATAGTAATACATGAAAGTTATAGCAATGAAAGACACCACCAAACAATACTACTTTGCTTCAGATTTTAAGGAAGGATGTTGCTATAGGTGACACCCTTTAATCAATATACAAAGAAACTTCAAGCGTTTTAAAACATAAGAATTATTTCATAATTCAATCATTCTATACACAATCTTGTAACAAGATTAGTAATTAAAGAATGTCACAAACCCAATCCCTTTATTTTATGGAAATTCTTCATAGGAAATTTATAGACTTGAGATAACACCTAGTGAAATTTCCCTGGATTGTTGTAGCAGATCAGACTTCTTGTTCAAGGTTTGGAATTTTTTTTCCAAAGACTGGTTTTT
Source organism: Pinus taeda (assembly GCA_000404065.3). NCBI lineage: Eukaryota > Viridiplantae > Streptophyta > Pinopsida > Pinales > Pinaceae > Pinus > Pinus taeda. The sequence continues at coordinate 98,696 of APFE030086698.1, forward strand.
CACTGATGTATAACAACAGGGAAGATGCATGTGCATTTCTCTGTGCTTGGAATCATTTAGTGACTCAACTTCTTAATAATACACTCTAGTCATGCATGCCCATCGACTCACGATATCTCACTGGTGCATGAAAGTGCCCAAGACTTGGTGCTCTGCAGGTCTAGACTGATTGTATAGCTACACATTTCCTCAATGTACATTTATCCAATCACATTGATTTCACAATCTATTGCACGATCCCTTGCTACCTGTGGCCTGACACCCCTTATGACCACGAAATTTATATATCGGACCACAATGCGTAGAGCGATTGGTGTGTATTGACTAGCCCAATGTTAATGTGACAACTGGTTCAAAAAATGCCCACGAGCTCTGATCAATCTTAAATGTGACCCCGCTCCTATTATGCATAGTGATCCATCTTTGATAAAGCATCGCAATCCCCTGATCCTAGATTTAAATGCAAGCTTATGTTGTAGCTCTGTTGAAACTTATGATTGAGCCAGACTACTTCTGAACTTGGGGTGATTTACACTTGAGAACATAACTTTTCTATGTTAAATACAAAATTGTAGAGAATGCAACATCAAATTCAACCTCATACAATGAAATATCGCTTAGTCAGTCGTTGGAACTACCTGCTCCACCTTGGATTCTAGCTCCTTGGATCAACAGTTACGTATCAGTGACAATGCATGGAAAATTACAACATCAAAAATTTTGACTTATGCTAGTGATTTGGCCCTTCTCACACTGAGAGACTAACTATTTGTCTGCAGGGGTGTCGATCATGAGAAATCAACCCTCTAAATATGTTTTAAAGTGCAGCGATCCTACTAGCACTGGAACATGATTTCTTAATCCACATCATCTTGTGACTCATACACAATCAAGATACCCAGTCAATAATTAATCCACAAGCGACATCAACGTTTTGCTACAGACCTACACATGATCATAATTTTGTTTGTGGGCTAGCGGATGTCGTCTTCTTTGTTAAGATATCAACACATTCAAAGTGTGGACCACCGACGAAATTTCTCCAATATGACTAGACCCTTGACTTGAATTACCCCATATTCAATCTATGGTTTGGATTGGTGTATTACCACTTCAATTGACTGTTGACTAGATACTCAATACATTCTCCAATAATGCACTAGGAAGGAAATAAGTTTGGCAATGGGAAGAGATGGATCTCAGCCGCTTTTGAGAGATAAACTTGGCCCACAACTAGGATAACACAACCTCAACAAATAAATGACAAATTTCTGAACCTAGGCCTTAGTCCTAGCAACAATTTGGTCTTTAGAGATGAATCCCTACGCTTGGCCCAAAAAGGATTTGTTTTGGAAAATTAATATCATCTTCATCTTTTAAAAAATAACCTACGAACTTATCTCAAATCGATTTGCAAATAAATCCTCAGGCTGACAGGGAAACTAGCTCTAATACCACTGTAATGCTCCAAATTATAAATTTGTAGAAAATCGCTTTAGAAATTAGTGTCACAAATTCCATAAGCATATTTCACAAATTAATCCACAAAATCGATGAAAAACTATAATTATAGAAACTGCAATCTCATAATAGGAAATAAACACATGCACAAAATATCAGCTTTATTTATCATAATATAAAAGTATACTTACATGCTAACACAACAGTTGATATGATAGCCTAGAAGACCTCCAAATATTCTGCTACAAATTGATGTTGGCCTCCCACAATAATAGCAACTAAGGAGTATAACCTATGAACCCTAAATGGAGCCACCAAGGGAATTCTCGCTCACTCTCACTAAATTACCCGAGGGTTTTCATCCTAGAGCTACTAAGGTAGAGAACTGGATTCTCCACTCCACACCAAAGACAAATTCTCAAACCAGGATGTCTCCAAATGACCTCCTCCTCTTTTATAGATCATATGGATATATCTCCAAGCATCTAGAAGCATCTTAATTTATTTCTTTATTATTATTCTAAAATCTCCTCCATCGACTTTATCTGAAGTGACTTTTTTATTTTATTTTATTTCACTTAAGTTACATTTGGGCCTTCTCCTCCCATCAATTATCTTCCCTTAATTAAATGACTAATTAATGTCATTTTTAATTAAAGAAGATGGTGAATCGTCCACCATACTCTCTCCAGCCACTGGAAGTCACTTCTCAACATCCCATCATGTAGATATTCTTGTTTCAGTTCTAACGAGCTATTACACTAAGGTGTTCCATCAAATAATCTTCATGAAATTCCACCTCGAGAATAATTAGTTAATTTAGGCCCATAATAATGTTATTTTTTGAAATTTGTTGGAATGCAATGTAATGAAAGGAAATTTGTCTAGATGATGGAATATGCCAACTGAATTCCATCATATCCTATCAAAACTCCTCAAAACTCCCCCGAGACCCCTAATGATGTAATCTTGCTCCTGCAACCTGACCATCACATACTCTCGAAACCCATCATAGCTGTATTATAGAGGAAAATAAAAATGGGGACATGATCGTGAATCTATTGGTTTCAGAAGTTGCTAGTTGGACTTTTTGGCTAGCAATTGGATTCGACCAGTATCTACTGTCATAATCAGAGTTGCATCGGGCTCTCTGAGAATCTAGTGTTTCATGACAAGTCGAAGCATATCGACATCAAATACCACTTCATTAGAGATTGTGTACACCATAGATCAGTTCGGCTATAGTATGTTCACACAAATCAACATATTGTAGATATTCTCACGAAGGCCTTCGGTAAGGAAAATTTTGTCTACTTTATGGATAAGTTGGGAATAGTAGAGAACACCTTCCTTGCTAAGAGGGAGTGTTAATGTTTTGACTAGGTCAGACAAGTGTTCAAGTTTATATTGGTGTCTAAGAGGCTAAGGAACAAAGGAGGATAATTATAAGACCCAGGAAACATTTCCAAAGAAAATGTCATAGTTAGATTAATTAGCCAATTATTAAATATTTTCCTAAGTCTAACTTAGGAAAACTAGTTAATAAAGTCAAATTAATTGAGGTAAATTGATTTTTATCTAGAGACTTTTGGAAAAGTCACTTGATTCAAGATGATCTTAACAATCTATGATCATGTTCGTTGATCCATCAACAAGAGACTATTAAGAGAAAATCGATGGGCCAGTTGGAGACATCATAAGGACTTAAAATGACCCAATTGTAGAGATAGAAAAGGTGTAATTTTGAGAGAGGGAGACACTGGAAAAAGGGTTTCAGCAAAGAAGAGCGGAGAAACTTTTTGGGGGAATTTTCTTAGTGATTTCCAGTTTCGAGGAAAAGGAAGGAGGTCGATTTCATCAACGGAAGAAGAGGTTGATTTTAGCAATTAGAATAGCTAGTTAGCTAGTGTGAGTGACAGGGAGGCTTGTTTCAGTTTCCAATTTCCAGAGCTAACACTCGAGGTCGTGCAAGTTAGTCAGACAAGTTGTTGGAGGCTGATTACTTGCTGAACAATTTTCCCAGAGGAAGTGCGAATCACTGGAGTTGCTAGTGTGAGTTGTAGATCTAGTGCGATTTGTTGATAGGAGTGTGAATTGCATCGAGAGGCCGAGTACATGTACAAAGGGAGAATTTATGGTTTCCAGATCGCTTTTGTGAAGAGAAAAATATTTGTTGGAGCTTTGCCAGTGATAGGCAAGCATATTGTAATTCTCAATTTTTGCTGAAGAATAATAATAAAACCCTCATCTATAGAACTAGGTTTCCCACACTAGGGTTTTTCCAGGGACAATTTGTCCAAAAATACTAGTGCTAATTATTTGTGTATGTGCATTATTTCTCAATGCTTGTTATTATTTGTGAAAATTGTAGTAGCGATTTTATTCATTATTTGCCTTGATTGATTTCTAAATATAAATAATCTGCATAGGTAGAAGAATAAATTACAGTTGCAGTAATTAAGGTAATTTCACATAGTTTTCCCTATTTCAAGGACCCAATCTGCCACCTCTGCTAAGACATCTAAATTTGTAATTTTGCATCTCATTCCATCTAGCTCTCATTCTTCTTGGGTTATTTCTTCATCGACCAGCTGGATGGTGAGCTGTCAATCCTTAGAGGTTGAGCTCTCAACACACATCTAAGCCCTTGAACAAAT